>PVLD010012849.1:0-58501 GCA_004027595.1 Dinomys branickii
ACCAGAAGAGACCCAGAATAGCAAAAGCAATCCTGGGCAATAAGGACAAGTCAGGTGGAATCACAATCCCTGACCTGAAATTATACTACAAAGCTACTGTAATAAAATCAACCTGGTACTGGCTAAAAAACAGACCTGAGGATCAATGGAACAGACTGGAAGATGCAACCACAACGAAAAACCCACTCAGCTACCTAATTTTTGACCAAGGGGTCAACCAAACACAGTGGAAAAAAGAAGGCCTGTTTAATAAATGGTGCTGGAAAAACTGGCTTGCCTCTTGCCCAAAACTGAAAATAGACCCCAGTCTATCACCATGCACCAAATTCAGGTCAAAATGGATCACAGATCTCAACATTAAAACAGAAGCTTTTGTATTTTTGATGATAGCTATTCTGACTGGGGGCGAGATGGAATCTCGGTGTAGTGTTTTTGCATTTCCCTAATGGCTAAAAAGGTTTAACTTTCTTTTTCTTTCTCTCCTTCCCTCCCTCACCCCCTTTTCTTTAAAGACAGGGCGTCTCACGCAGTTCCAGGTTTGCCTTGGACTCCAGGTGGTCTGCTACCTCCACCTCCCAAGAGCGGGAACTATAGTCTGGCACCACCACACTTATTTTCTAGTTTTTTGATTTTTCTTTTTTCCATTCCTGTAATCTCCCTTCAATCTTCAACTCCTCTGTTTTCATGGTTTTTTTTTTTTTTTTTTTTTTTTTTGAGACAGGTCTTGCTATACAGTTCAGGCTGGCCTCAAACTCGCAATGATCTTCCTGCCTCAGCCTCCCGAGTGCTGGTATTACAGGCATGAGCCACCACGCCCAGCTTCATGTTTTTTTAAAACAAGGTCTGTGTAGCTCAGGCCGGCCTTGAACTCACTGTGTAACCCCAGTCGGACTTGAACTTGCAGTGATGCTCTTGTCCCAGCCTCCTGAGTGATGGGCCACCATGCCCGGCCATTTTATTTATTTTGGGACAACGTCTTGCTAAATTTCCCAGGTGGGATTTAGACATGCCGGCCTGCTGCCGTGGCCTCCTGGAGTACTCATTTTACAGACGGGTGCCACTACACCTGGTAAAGAAACTGTATTTATTCATTCACTCGTTTCCTTATTTGTGCTGGGGATTGAAACCAGGGCCCTGCGTGTGCCAGGCATCATTGTCCTACCGAGCATGACTCCAGTCCCGTGACTGTTTCAGTGCTGGTTTTATACCCCACTTCCTGTATTTCTCATGTCATGATACCCTGCCAAAAATTCAAATGCACTGAAATCTTATAATCGATTAGTATAAGGTAATTAAAAATCCTTCTGTTTCAGAGTCATTGACTCTCCACAGGCCCTGCATCTTCTTCCTGTGGACAATCAGCCTGCCCACAGTGCCCAGAGTTTTCCTCGGCAGCCGGTACATCCTCTGCAGCCACGCATGCAGGTGTCTGGAGGCTGGAGGACGCTCTTGCCATCAGATTGGTGGTGCCGACCGATCTGGGTTTCTCACCAATGCAGGAGAGGTCAGACATTTCTAGGATACTCACTCTCTCCCTCTGGGAAAGGTTGCTGCAGCTAACATGGGCAGGGCCTGCTGACGGCTGAGCCCCAGGTGTATGTTGTCCTGAGATCCTTTCTTGGAGGTTCTCGGGGGAGAAATAGTCCTCATAAGAGGATGTGGCACTGTCCGGAGTCCCATCAGACAAGGACGGGAACTGCAGGCCACATCCTGACCTGAGCAGCTGCACGCGGGGCACTGCAGGCCTCCAGCTGCTGTTCCCCCTCTGCCTCGGCGTTTCTCTTAGCGGCGAGTCCGCTGGCACCCTTTTCCTCTTCGTGGGGTACTCCTGGACTCTGAGTGCAGCTGAAGACACCCTCCACTTGCAGATGTCATGGGACAGGGACTGCTTTTCTCCGCTCCTGTCCCAGACGCCGCTGCAGCCTGCTTTCTGTCTGGGGTGAGCATGTCACTGCTGAGGTCTCTTGGCTGGCTGACTTCTCCCTCTGGAAGCTCACTCATGCATTTCTGGGGATTTAACTCGCTGAGGCAGCTGGCCGATGCTAGTGAATGAGTGTGACTTGTGTCCAGTGCAGGTGAGGAACCACATGTGTCACTTTTAATTTCTTTAAAAGATTCTCCCAATTTCTCCTGATTTCCACAGAGATCATCCAAAGATGAGTGTAAACCACCAGCAAAGGATTCATCTGCACACAAGGTATCTGGGGAAATGTTCAAAGATGCTTCACAGAGCGTCTCCTCTGGGTTCTCCTGAGCCTGCTTGGTCCTCTGGGACGAGGTCAGGGAAAGATGTTCCCTTTTCTCCTTCATCTCCTGCAATCTCTTCTCCATTGTGTACTGGTGGCCACAGATTTTAATTGAGCCACAAGACTCAAATAAGAAAACAGGCATGTTTTCATCTATAGCTGTCTTTTGTCTCTGCAGCTGTTCAGTCATTTTCTCAAATTTCCTTTGAAGTCTTTTATCATTTTCTGGTGTTTTAGGAATAAAATCTTTGGGCTGCATGCACTTACGCTTTTTTCTCATCAGGCTTAGTATGTGCTCACTTGGGCCAGCTGCTGGGAATAGGGACTGATCAGCATGCACACCAGCTGTCCTGCACTTCTCAACCCAGAGCACTGAGACGAGCTTTATCCCCCTCTTCTGGGCCTTGTCCCAAGTGCTCTGGTACCCATCTTTGAAGACAACATGAGTTACTTGTTTGTTAAAAGTTTTTGAAACCTTTGCACCCATATCCACAAGCTGGTTCGTAAATGTCTTTGAATAATTTTCTGTCCCATTGGAAGACCATACTTCAACATAGGCCACTACATCTTTCAGCACGGCATGGCCTGGGGCCGCCATGGTGCACAGCAACCAAGAGCTCGAAGGCGCGGGCGCGCAGCTGGCGGGCGGCACAGAACATCATGTATATGCCTATTGGTTTTCTAGAATAATTTTAATTTTTCTACAAGTTCCTGATTATTCCTTCCTATTCCCATGATACTACATTAATACCACAATAGCACATAAATTCCATTATACCATAAAACATTCTCATCAGGGTGGGGTGGCACACACCTGTAATCCCAGCAGTCCTGAGGCAGGAAGATCACACATTTTAGTTCAGCCTGGGCAATTTAGTGATTTAGCAAGACCCTGTTTTTTGTTTTGTTTTATTTTGTTTTAAAGAAGTGAGATGTAGCTCAGTGCAAAGGCCCTGGGCTCCACCCTGGCAAAACAAAACAAAACAAAACAAAACAAAGCACTGTTTTCTTTCTGCATTCCTAGGTGCTCCTCAATCTCTTTGATTTTTTTTTTCCCTAAACATTTTTATGCTCAAAGCTATGTCCTGGGTCAGTAGATTCAAATGTAGTCTTCAAACTCTTGGTGTCCTGGAAACCTATAAGGAAGTCCGAGGGGTCAAAACTGTTCGCATTGTAATAACGAGATACTGTATTCCTTTCTTCCTGTGTTGACACTTGCAGCACTGGTGCCAAAGCAGTAACAGACAAATCAGCTGGCAAGTTACATCAGAGCATCGGCACCAACTCCCAGCAGTCATCTTACTCTTCACAGGCATATGTTTGGTTAGAAACAAAACTGCCTCATTTAAGAATACTCTTGGGATTGTAGGCTGGGCATGGTGGTGCACGCCTGTAATCCCAGAACTTGGGAAGCTGGGGCAGGAGGATTGTTGCGAGTTCAAGACTACCCTGGGCATCAAAGTGAGTTCAAGGCCAACCTGAAATGCACAGTGAGATCCTGTCTCAAAACAAACAAACAAAAACTCTTGGCACTGTGGTAATACACACCTATAATCCCAGCACTCTGGAAGGCTGAGGCAGGAAAATCTCCAATTTGACTCTAGTTTGGCCAATTTAATTTTTATTTTTGAGACAGGGTCTCATTTTGTAGTCCAGGCTGGCCTTGAACTCACAGCAGTCCTCCTGCCTAAGCCTCTCAAATACTGGCATTATAGGTGATAGGTTTTTCCAGCATGGAGAAAGAAACAGAGTATAAAAATATGCCTTTATTGCAGGCACGGAGAAGTGTGCAGTAAGGCAAAGAAAGAAAGGCGCAGACTTCTTAGGTTCTGTCCTGGGGTCCCAAGTTAAGTAACCTCAGGCGGGAGGCGGGGATTAGGAGGCAAACTGCCAGGATTGGGCGGGAGCGTGGGAAAGGGAAACAGGAAATTACGAAAGTTGGGAGTCATAGTTTGACTCAGGGGAAGTAGGGTGGTGCTTAGCATATGGTTTAAAGGCCCGTGCCACACCGACCTGGCGCCACACTGGCCGGTCGCTACAGCAACCAGGCGGGAGCCACAGCAAGGTGAAAAACCAAACATTCCCCTCTTTTGGTATAGGGGGCAACAATTTCTCTTAAACTGCTTCCTGCTGAGTAGGGGCGTCGGTATGGTAGGGGGCAAGGGGATGATGGGAATCGTTTATGTGAACGCCAGTGTCAGTGATGTCTGCTAGAGCGACGAGTTCATTGGCCGTGATTGCATGGAGGCTGGATTGAATAAAACTTGTCTATAAAGATCCCAGATTCATTTACAAAGTAGCAACATTCTTCTCCCAGCATAGCCCAGGCGCCTCCCCTCTCAGCTGTCAAGACGTCAAGGGCACGCCGATTCTGGAGAGTGACTGCTGCAAGACTATCAATCTGATTTTGAAGTGAGCGTATGGCAGGTGTGATGTCATCTATCCTCTGGCGAAGTTCTAGGGAGGGCTGGTGGTGCAGCTGCTGAGCACGTGTGCTCACACCCGTTCCTCCTGCTCCCGTGGCTATTCCTAACACTGCAAAAATGCTTGCTCCTATAGGGACGGGAGCTTGAATGGCCCTAGTGTTGCGGTTTAGATGGCTATCTGGAGGTTGGGAGAGGAGCGATATCTCTATGGTGTCTTGAGAATTTATTGTTAGGGCCTAATACAGTCAGTGTGCATGACCCTGTCCTCCTTGGAGGAAGACAAGTGTACGCTCCCTTTTTGCATCCTATAAACCGTCCCTTGGGTGGACAGATGGCCCTGTCTTGTGTGTGTGTGACATAGTGTGTGCAGTGAGGTAGGTCATTTAATTGTACAGAGGTATTTTTGACCTGAGAGATCAGGCAGGTGAGGTTAACTGGCCACTGCTGAGAGGGATAGATCCTCAGTGGGCCTACCAGGGCTGTATTATGTGGAAAGGACAGGTGTGAGGAATTCCAGTGCGTAGGAGCTGTCATGTATATGACCTGTCGATAAGGGACACAGAGGCAACATTCTGTGAAGTTGGAGGATTGTGAGAGCATGTTGTAGGCATGTGAAAGAAGGTGTGGAATAGGAGGAGTGACCTGGGGTTTCAGGGCCAAGGAAGTGTAATCTAGGGCATCTATTACTGGAAATGGGGTTATTAGCTGGGTTCTTAGGGTTAAAAAGTTGTCATGAGGTGTCTGTCCATAGTTCTCATGATTATTAAAGGAGAGGCCCCATGTCTTACCCAGGAGGAGTTGGGGGTGTAACGCATTGGGGATTGAGAATGTTACTTGCCTGATTCCATCACCCCAGTCCACATACCAGACCAAGATGATAGGATCTGCATTTTTTAGCATTCACCCCTTTTGATCTATGTCTATGGTCTCACAACCTGGAGCATCGAGATAGAAGACCCTGGTATCAACACACTGCCTCCGGCAAAAAGTGTCAGGTCAGGGAATGACGTATAAGCTATGCAGATCACAACACATTCCCTTGGGGCCACCACACGAGCTGCAGGGTTAGTGGCCCGAGCCCAGTGTGTCCTGTCCTTAGTTTGGTTGCTTTCACCTTAGGTCTTCCCAGGTATGTTGAATAGATAACATTTGACAGTATGGAACATGAAAGACCACTTTGCGATTTGAGGTAGAAAAATTGCGAGAACTTACTGTCTCTTGGTCTGAGAGAGAGAGAGTTATGGTGTAGGTAGGTTGTGTTTGTGTAGTGAAGCTGGAGAAAGTTAGGAGTAGCATAAGGCTTAAAAATAGAATCATATTCGTGGGGCTTAAAGGAGGGTAGATATCCCAAAGGCTACTATCAAGTAAGAGAGGACAAAGGCTAGCTTATGTTGCACCTGAAAATTTCTTGGACAGACAGTCCACAGCCCAACAGCAAACAGTAAAATAAGTAGTGTGTAAATAACTATGAGCAGAAGAGTGCAACAATACATTGGTTACCTTGGTGACTCACTAGAGGTTCTAGTGAGTTTTAGATGAGTAGGAGACACAAGTCATGACGACAGCTCTGACTTTGAAGGTTTGGAGCCTGGAGTGTCTGGGTCGTTAGGGCACCTCTTTGCCTGGGTGATGTGGAACCAAGATGAAAGCCTGGCGACCTTAATCGCTGTTGGAGTCGTGAGCACCAGCAAGTGGGATCCACTCCACCTTGGGTGTAAACCTTTGGGGTTAGAATTTTTGAGATATATTAAGTCTCCAGGGGTGATAGGTGGCTCTGGCTGTGTGCCATTTACTGGCTGGGGGAGACAGAGATCAGCATGTTGACACAAGAGGTAGGAAGGAAAGAGAGGATTGGAATGTAGTCTGCAATAGGGGGTAAGTTGTCAGGAGTGGGGAAGTTATGAAGCAAAAATGGCCTACCATACATGAGCTCAAATGGACTCAGGAAAGTGGGTGCTCTTGGAAGTGCCCTGAACTTAGTTAATGCTAGGGGGAGAAGCCGAGGCCAAGGCAGGTGTAATTCTAAGATTAACTTGGTAAGGTGAGACTTCAGAAGTCCATTTGCCTTTTCTACCTTGCCTGAGGATTGTGGATGATATGGTATGTGTAAGTGCCAAGTAATGTTAAGGCTTGAAGAGACCTGCTGGGTGATCTGTGAGATAAATGCCGGACCATTATCTGACTGGATAGTCCGGGGCAGTCCAAACCTAGGAATGATGTCCTGTATAAGGGCCTGGGAAACTACATCGGCAGTTTCTCGTGTGGTGGGTAATGCCTCTATCCACCCAGAAAAGGTACAAACAAAGGTGAGGAGGTATCTGTAGGTTTTGTAGCGGGGCATGTGTGTGAAATCAACCTGCCAGTCTTTACCTGGGGTATTCCCTCAGAGCTGGTGAGTTGGGAAGGAAGGAGGTGGCAAGTGGCCCTGAGGGGAAGTTTTAGCACAGAGCTGACAGTTTTGAGTGACCTGGCGAGTAATGGCCTTTAAGGAAGGATGTGTGGTGGTGGGAGTTAGGAGTTTGTATAAAGCCTGGGTACCAACGTGGAAACAGTTGTGTAGGTCAGTAATGATGGTCTGTGCCTGTTGGTCTGGGACAAGAAGTTTAGGTCCCTGAAAAATCCATCCTTGTGTGTTTTGATGATAATCTGGGTTTTGGAGTAAGCGTAATTGTTCTGATGAATACTGAGGTGAGGGCATAGCTTTTGGAATAAGGGGGAGAAGACAGGAAGGATATGGCTGTTGAGCAGCTAACTTAGCCTGTGTGTCTGCAAACATATTTCCCTGAGCAACAGTGTCTGTGGGAGCCTGATGTCCCCTACAGTCGATGACGGCTGCCTGTTTTGGGAACTGTGCTGCTTCTAGCAGTTTGAGGATAAGAGGTGCATTGGCAATAGGGGTGCCCTGAGTATTAATAAATCCCTTCTTGTCAGTTTGTTGCATGAGAGTGGAGAATGCTGAACGGGTTATTTGGAGTCTGTGTAAATATTTATAATTTTGTCCTTGGCTAGAGTGAGTGCACGTGTAAGGGCTATGAGCTCTGCCTTTTGTGAGGATGTCCCTGGTGGCAGTGGTTTTGCCGCTATTACTGATGACCCATTAACAATGGCATATCCTGCCCTCTTGTTAGCATCTGTGTTTGTCAAGCTGCCATGTGATGGAGGCTGTAGGAAGAGGAGCGCTGCTGATGTGAGGAAAGGGAGTTGGGGTCACCTGTACGGCCTCTACACAACTACATTGGGGAAGTCCTTCAAGGGTGGGGAGTAAGGTGGCTGGATTGAGGGGTCCACTAGCAACCACAGTGATGGAAGGGTCCTGTATGAATGTCTGATGAACTTCCTGTAGGCGGGATGGGGTCATTAAACCAGGAAGTGTCTTGTGTGGGACGAGCTCATTAAGGTGATGTGGTGAATGTACCGTAATAGACTGTCCTAAGGTGAACTTTTTTGCCTCCTGTGTCAGTGTGACTGCTGCAGCTAAGGCCCGAAGACAGGGAGCCCATCCTTGTACTGTGTTGTCTAACTGTTTTGAGAGATATGCCACTCCCTGGAATGAAGGTCCGCTTTTATGTCCTAAGACTCCCACTGCATTACAACTTTGAGGGGAAGTGTATAGAATGAAGGGCTGGGTTGGGTCAGGTAAAGTGAGAGCTGGAGCCCTCAAGAGAGCCTCCTGTAGCTTGCAGAAAGAGCTTTGCATAGGTTTGATAGGGTCAAGAGGTTCAGACAAGGAGCCCTTGGATGCATTAAAGAGAGGCTGAGCAAGAGAAGCAAATTTGGGAATCTAGAGATGAAAAAAGTTTGCTAAACCAAGGAAAGAGAGGATTTGTTGTTCTGTGGTTGGGACCTGGAGATCGAGGAGAAGAGCCTTACGATCTGTGGTAATGGAACGAGTGGTGGGAGTGAGAGTGAGCCCCAAATATTTGACCTTTGGTGAGGCTATTTGGGCTTTGGCTGGGGAAACCCTGTATCATCGGTTTGACAGAACATTAAGGAGAGCAGCTGTGTGTTGTATTGCCAGGGCATAGGAAGGGGAGCAAAGAAGGAGGTCATCTATGTATTGCAGCAGAGTGCTGGGTTTGAGGTTAAGGGCCTCTAAATCTGTGGCTAGGGCTTGACTAAAGAAGTGGGCACTATCTCTGAACCCCTGGGGCAATACTGTCCATGTGAGCTGTAGAGATCGAACAGTATCTGGGTCTGTCCATGTAAAGGCAAAGAGGTTTTGACAGTCTGGGTGTAGGGGGATAGTGAAAAAGGCATCTTTGAGGTCTAGAACCGTAAAGTGAGTTGTGGAGGGGGGATGTGGGAGAGCGTGGTATAAGGATTAGGCACTACAGGATGAATAGGTGTAACTGCATTATTGATAACCCTGAGGTCTTGAACTAAGCGATAGGAGCCATCAGGTTTGATTACCGGGAGGGTAGGGGTATTGTAGGGTGACTGGGTGGCTTTAGGAAAGCCATTAGCAAGGAGACGCCGGATTATGGGTTTTAGTCCCCATTGGTGTTTGGGGGCTATTGGGTACTGGGGGATGCAGAGAAAGTTCTGATGGGTCTTTAAGATGGATAAAGACAGGGACAGCATGGGTAGCAAGGGTAGGGCTGGAAGTGTCCCAGACTTTGGGATCAACTAGTGAAGCAGGAAGGGGAGGGTCTGGATTGGCTGTGTGTATTGCTGGAGTTTGGAGAATGAGAGCCGTAGGGAGTGAGAAGGTAAAGGAGAAGTTAAGTTTTTGGAGAATATCCCTACCTACTAGTGGTGTGGGACATGTTGGTATTACCAAAAAATTATGAGTGAAAAAGAAGAGTTTGGAATCTTCAGGGGATAGGCCCTGTTTGTAAGGGCTGTTTTGGTTGGCCATCAACCCCCACTAGAGAGACTATGGATCTAATACATTGCCCTGAAAACTCAGGAAGAACACTACATGTAGCCCCCATGTCAACGAGACAAAGAGAGTGTCTTACCTGAGACTTCTAGCGAGACTCAGGGTTCCAAGTAGGATACCTTAATGGGGGCCATGGAGCCCGAGCCCTGTCAATCTTCTTCAGGGGCTATACCCAGGAGGTCAGCAATTGAAGAGTCCCGTGGTGACAGGTTGTCCTGTGAGGGTAGGGAAATGGATGACTTACCCACTCTCTGGTGGGCAGGGCAGTCGCATTTCCAGTGGCCCTTGAGGTTGCAGATGGGACAAGCCTTCTTTGGTGGTCTCGGGTTGGGGCAGGCTCATGCCCAGTGTCTTTCATTGCCATATCTGAAGCATGGTCCAGGAGGGGCCTGGGCATTGCTGGTGGCACCACCTTGTTTGGCACCTGCCTACTTAGGCCTGCCTACATTAGAAGCCCCGAGTGCTGTTATTAGAAGCTCATGTTGATATTGGGCAGCTGCCTTAGCAACTGCCAGTCTGCTAGCTTGCTTGTCTAGCTTTTGTCGTTCCCCTCTGTTATTGAAAACATGAAAGGCCAAAGCTAAGAGCTCTTTTTGTGAGGACTGAAAGCCAAGCTCAGATTTTTTCAATTTAGCCCGAATATCTGGGGCTGACTGTGAGATAAAATGAGAGTTAACAAGCACTAACCCGGCATTTGACTCTGGATCTATGTCAGTAAACTGACTTAGAGTGTTAGTAATATGTGCCAGAAATCCAGCAGGATTTTCATTGTCCCTCTGAGTCTGCTCTACAAGTTTATTATAATTTACAGGCTTGTGAGAAATCTGTTTAAGTCCCGTTATAATACAGTTGATCATTATTTTAACCTTTTGGGAGCCCTCATTTCCCTGATAGTCCCAGTGGGGATCTGTAAATGGCACTGCAGCAGCTCCATCAGGGTAATCAGGATTAGCTCTGTGTTTTATGTTAGCCTCTTGTTGGGCTGAATCCCATAATTCCTTCCTCTGCTGAGGAGAAAGAGTTAAGAATGGTAAAAAGATCTTTATAATGTAAATCATAAGAACTAGTGACAAATTCCAACTCTGAAATATATCTGTGGGGATCAGCTGCAAAAGACCCCAATTTATTAGAAATCTGAGAAAGGTCAGAGAGAGTAAAAGGAACATGGATACGAACTAGCCCCTCAGGCCCAACTTGTTCCCAAAGGGGATACACAAGTTGAGATTGAGAATTAGGAGGTGTTGAAAGGTGAGTAGAGTCTGGGGGAAGCGGCGGCAAGCAAGTTGAGTCAGGGCAAGATGGCAGAGGGCAACCATGTGGTGTGCAGCAAGATGGCTGCTGCTGACCACGTGGTGCATGACAAGATGGTTGCCCGTGGCCATGTGACTCAAGGCAAGATGGCCACCGGTGACCATGTGGCTGATGATCGCCATCTTGTAATCCTTTGTTATATGCCCTCTTAGACCGAGTGTGGTGGGCCGGGGGAGAGAAAGGTGATGCAGAAGCGGAAGAGGAGGAAGAAGAACCTTGAGACGAAATAGACGCTGTATCTGGAGACAATGGGGGCCCATCGACTGACTGCAGAGGAGTAGAATCAGTTAGCTCGGGGCTGAGCGCCTGGGGCTGAGGGCAGGTATAACAGCGGAGTAGCAGAAGGAGAGGAAGAAGTAGTGTCGGAGGGCAGTGTGTGCGAAGTGGGGGCTAAGCAACACACGGCAGGTTTGGGAGATGGAGAAGGCTCAAAGATGGGCAAAGGAGGGTAGAGAGAAGAGGACTGGGCTGCTGGCTGAGGTGGCTGGGGTGAGGAGGTTTGGCTACCTGGCTGATTAGGATCAGATTGCGAGGAGGGTAAAGAGTCAGCCTGATGAAGCTGAGGATAGGGTGGGGGGTGCAAAGCCAGGAGGAACATCATCGAGAGGGTCAGAAGAGGATATAGGAGGGGATTCTGACGGTGTGGAACGGGCCAAGCATAGTTGGGCAGTTCCACATTCCTGAAGAAGAGAAGGACGCGTCCTAAGAGCAACAAAAGCATAAACATACGGTAATTCCTTCCATTTGCTGTTGCGGTAACAAAAATTGTCTAAGTCTTTAAGGATCTTATAGTCAAAAGTACCATCTTCAGGCCAGTGGCTCTCATTGTCTAGGTTATAGTGAGGCCAGACTGTCCGGCAATATAGAATTAATTGTTCTGGTTTAATGGTGTCCCTTAGTTCTAAAGTATTTAAATTAGACAAGAGACAACCGAGTGCAGTGTGTTTTGGGGGCTGGTAAGTAGTGTTTCCCATTGTGTGGCCGAATCAAAGGTGAGCTGGAGGCTTAAGCAGCCGGTTCTCAAAATCCCAGAGAGAGTCGTCACCCTGTCCGGAATGCAAGAAAGAGGAGAAAATGCCCAAACTACCCTCCCAGTCGTCACCGAGAAGACAGGGGGCATACTGCGGGATGGAAAAATGAAAGGGAGTTGCTGACGTAGGCCTACGGTTTTTGGAAAACAAGCGAAAACGAAACAGAAGACCTGGAATAGAGGAAGCTCACCTGTGAGAAGTGGAGTGGGCCGGTGTTGGATGGAGGATGGCAACAGCAAATATCCGGACAAAGGAAGAAGGGCTCGTTGGCAGGGGGCCCGAACCAAGGGAGTAAAAGATCTCTCCCTTAGTGGGCTCACACAGCCTGCAATCCGAGTCACGGCGCCATAATAACGATAGGTTTTTCTGGTGCAGAGAGAGAAGTAAAGCAGAGTATAAAAATATGCCTTTATTGCAGGCGCAGAGAAGTGCGCAGTACGGGAAAGAAAGGCGCAGACTTCTGAGGTTTTGTGGTGGGGTCCTGAGTTAAGTAACCTCAGGTGGGAGGTGGGGATTAGGAGGCAAACCGCCAGGATTGGGTGGGAGCATGGGAAAGGGAAACAGGAAATTACAAAAAGGTAAGTTGGGAGTTGTAGTTTTGACTCAGGGGAAGTAGGGTGGCTTTAGCAAATGACATTTAAAGGCATGTGCCACACCGACCTGGAGCCACACTGGCTGGTCGCTACAGCAACTAGGTGGGAGCCGCAGTGAGGTGAAAAACCAAACAATAGGTATGTACCACCACGCCCTGCTTAGCTTGGGCAATTTAGTGAGACCTTGTCTCAAAAAAATTTTTTTTTTGGCTGTACTGGGGATTGAACTGAGGACCTTGTGCTTGCCAGGCAGATGCTCATTCCACTGAGCTATATCCCCAGCCCTTAAAAATCTTTTTTAAAAAAAGGCTTGGTGTGTAGCACAGTGAAAAGGGCCTGGGTTCAATCCCTGGTACCATAAAAAACAAAAAACAAAACAAAACAAAACAAACTTCTACTGTATATTTAAGTGTGATAACTAGATGAATAGTTTTTTGTTTTTTTGTTTTTTTTTTTTGTCTTTTTGAGACAGGGCCTTGCTAGGCAGTTCAGGCTGACCTTGAACTCACTATGTAGTCCAGGATGGCTTCAAATTTGTACTATCCTGCCTTGGCCTCCCAAGTATAGGGATTACAGGTGGATGCCACTGTGCCAGGGCAAAGCACTTGTGAGATTGATTTGTTTCTAAATTTCTATGTAACAGCTGGGTGTGGTGGCGCATGCCTGTAATCCAGCACTCAAGAGGCTCAGGCAGGAGGATCATTGCAAGTTCAAGATCATCCTGGGCTACAAAGTGAGCTCAAGGCCCACCTGAACTGCATAGCTAGACCCTGTTTCAAAAAGACCAAAAAAAAAAAAATCTATGTGGTATTCTCTGCTTTTTTCATGGATTACATTTTTACATGAAAGGACAATTGACAATAAAGGTTTATTCATGCTTAGGTAATTTGGCAGACATTTTCTCAAAATGAACAAAATGAGCCCTGTGTGGTGGGAAGTTGCCTGTACACTCAACTACTTAGGAAGCTGAGGCAGAACTGGAAGTTCTGGTTAGTTTAGCATGACCCAGTGGCCCTATCTCAAAATAAAAATAAACTTAGTATGGTGTTATATGTCTGTAACCCTAGCACTCAGGAGGCTGAGACAAGAGGATCACCAGAAATTTCAGGCCAGCCTGAACTACATAGGTGAGATCCTGTTCTCAAAAAGCCAAACCAAAACAAAATAAAAGTTAAAAGGGCTAGGGATAGCTTAGTGGTGAAGCATTTGCCTAGCATGCAAAAGACCCTGCACTCAATCCCCAGCACCAAGACAAAACAACAGTGCATAAAGGGGCCTGCCACATTAATGGACAGTTCGCTAGTAACAAAATTAGTCTTAAAATATTGTAAAACTTGTAAGCAATGCTTAAACGATTTTCTGATGAGATCAGATTTTAATGAAACTTTTAATGAATGTAAGTTTTGATGTTACATAATAAAATCTCTTAACATTTGGAAAGTTTATGAAACTTAGTGACCCGGTATTTTTGTTTTTCTTTTTCTCTTTCACTGGTACCGAGAATCAAACTCGTGACCTCATGCCTGCGAGGCAGGCACTATGCGGCTGAGCTGTATCCCCAGCCCAACCCAGTATTTTCTAAATGACTAAACCTGTTACAAAATCATTCCTAGAGAATGTGAAGGATAAGACACACTGTAAAAAAGCTTGTAAGAAAGCTTTCTTTTAGCTGTTTTGTTTTGGTACCGGGAGTTGAACTCAAGACCTTGTGCTTGTCAGGCAGGCGCTGTGCTGCTGAGCTACATCTCCAGCTCTCTTTCAGCTTTCTTTGCCTTTATTATGATTTTTGGTTTGAGTTTTTTTGAGACAGGGTGTGGTGTAGTTCCAACTGGCCTTTTCTTTTTCTGTTTTTTTGAGAGAGGGTCTTGGTATGCAGTCCAACCTGGCCTTGAACTCCCTTCAAGCCTCCTGCCTCAGCTTCCTGGAGTGCTGGGATTATAGGCATGTACCACCATATCTGGTTGTTGTCTTTATTATTGTATTATTCTAGTGTGAGAAATGGAACCCAGGACTCTGAGACTGCTACGTGAACACTCTGCAACAAATTACACCCATCTTAAAGTGCTCGTTGTTTTTTGCATTGTGTTGGGGATTGAAACTAGGGCCTTCCTCATGCGAGGGGAGCACTCTCCCACTGAGCTACGTCCCCAGCCATTTTTATTTATTGACTTATTTGCGTCACTGGGCATTGAGCCCAGAGCCTTCTCACTGATCTCCATCCCCAGAGCTTTTCAGACATAGGGGCAGGCTCTTACTAAATTGCTAACTTGCCCAAACTGGGCTTGAATTTGCAGTCCTCCTGTCTCAGCCTCCAGAATAGGTAGGATTGCAGGCATGTGCCACCACTAGTGGCTGACTGACTTTTTCCTTTTTGTACCAGGAATTGAATTTAGGACCTTGTGCTTGCCAGGCAGGCACTTGTGCCACTGAGCTATATCCCCAGCCCTGACATTTTTCAACAGTTAAAAAAAATTAAAAGGATTATTTTGTGACACATGAAAAGTACATGCAATTCAAATATCAGTTCCCTGAATAAAATGTTACTGGCACACAGCCATGCTTATTCGTTTTCGCGTTGTCTGCGGCCGTGCTCACACCACAACAGAGTTGAGTGAGGCAACACAGACCATATGCGCTGCTGTCACCACTTTGTATTACTGAAAAAGAGGCTACAAGGCAAACACCGAGAGACGATCTGACAGCATCTCACACGTGCCTTCCAAAAGATGAGTATGCTCAATCAAAAGCATTTGCCTTTGGATTAGTATCAGTATTTGGCAGTGCCTATCTGTAAGAGACACTCCAAGCTGAGATATGTAAGATGTTATGACAGATCAGCATTAACACATGATTATTTGCAAGATTTTGATAGAGATACAAACTTTGAAATGCAATTAAGTGAATTATCCTCTGCCCCCAAAAATCTCATCCTTCTCAGTGATACACCTACATTAGAAAGTTACAGTGAAGTACCATTGTGTCAATTTTTTTAAAATTTTATTTTTAAGACAAAAGAACCCAGAATAACACAGAAACAATACAGAAAATACCAAGTTATAGAGAAGATAGTAGGGAATTGGCACTGGATGCTATATAACACAATGTTATCTTCGTATTTATTATAACAAAATCAATAAAGGAAATACCAAATTACAGAGGAGACAATAGGGAACCATCACTGGATGCTGTATTACATAGTGTTGTCTTTGCATTTGTTAACACAAAAACAATAAAGGAAATACCAGATTACAGAGAAAATAGTAGGGGGTTACCACTGGATGTTGTATTACATGTTATCTTCGTCTTTATTACTGAGTTATATAGATGATGGCTCGTTGAATTGATTAATTTTCTCCACTTCACCACCATTGTTCTACCACCCTATCAGTGATCTTCCCGCTGGTAATAACTGCACTTTTGGTTTATTTACTCCCTCATGCTGTTACTTTGGGCAGAGACTTGGCTACTTCTAGATATCCTGTATATTACGTGGGTGTATACAAATTACTATGGCAGGAAGTGAAGAAGCACCCTTTCGCAAGCCCTCATAGCCGTCGAGTGTCCAGTCGGGTAGGCAGGGTTACACAGCAAACCACCATATTCTGTCAGCGCGTCCGGGTCTACAGGCTCAGGCGAGTCTTCAGGGCCTTCCTGGGGGCCAGGCAAAGTGCCTGGCACACCCTGGGGGCCGAGTAGAGCTCTGGGGGCAGAGTGGAGTGCCTGGCACACCCTGGGGCCAGGCAGAGTTCCAGGGTCGGGATGGAGCGCCTGGCATGCCCCAGGGGCTGAGTGGAGCTCTGGGTGCAGGGAGGAGGCCTGGCACGCCCCAGGGGCTGGGCAAAGCACCTGGTACGCCCGGGTGCGGGTGGAGCACCTGGCACACCCATGGGGCTGGGCAGAGCACCTGGCAGGCCCCAGGGGCCTAGTGGAGCTCTGGGGGTGGAGTGGAGTGCTGGGCACACCCTGGGGGCTGGGCAAAGCACCTGGCATGCCCTGGGGCTGGGGTGGGGCTACTGGTTCACCCTGGGGTCTGGGTGGGGCGGGGGAGGCAGGGCAGAACTCCTGGCACGCCTCAGGTGCTGGTCCAAGTGCCAGACATGCCCTGCGGGGGGAGCGCTCTCCCCAGCTGATCCAAGTCTGCTGGTTCACCTGAGCAGACTCCCAGACTCTGTCCCAATGCCGTTCTGTGGGAGGCTCAGTCCAGGTCCTCAGGGCTCTCATGCAACCCAAAGGGAGGCCCTTTCCCCCTCAGGCCTCTGAGCTCCCTGCCAAAGTGCCTGGTATCCCCTCATAGGCCATTAGTGTCTTTGGAGACTAACCCCTCCCAGCTAGAGAGGGGGGTCTACACCTTAGTTCCATGTCTTCACCTCATCCCACCACTCAATCTTGTTGGGCATTGAGTGCACTTACGATGCTGTGCACAAGTGGCATGAGGTCTCCTCCACCTGTGCTCACAGTGGTAGACCATGGTGTGTACTAAGCTTAGTTATTGGTTCTCAGAAAGAATTGGAGGATTTTTTGGGTCTGCTGTGTAGAGTATGTTGTCTCTCAGGCTCCAAGACTGCTGCTTTTCATGTAGTTTGATGCTATGGGTTTGTACATTTTTCATATATGCAAGCAGTGTGGAGTCTCTCTTGGTGCTCATATCAGTAGTTTAGGGTGAGTCCCGAAGCCCATTGACTCAGCCTGTTGTTGTCAGGATCACAAGGTGCCTGCTTGGGCCACCAAGACCCACGGTGCTTGGAGAGGGAGTTCAGGGTGGGAGCTGAAGCCTGGTAACTCAGCTCATGCTTCCTGCTTGGTGTTGGAGTGAGAAGGGCGTCGGGCCGTGTAGCCCACCTCATTTGCAGCTCACTCTTTCTGTTGTGCTCCAGCTCACTTTTGTTTTTTGACTGGATCCCTGGGAATTACTGTGGTCCTGAGGTTGCTTCCACTGCTTTCTGCTACTCTTTGCTGGTATTTGCTCACACAGTGGAGGTCAGAGGCCATATCCTCAGGGCAGGCATAGAGCTGGGTGTGGTGGGCTGCTCATTGGTTGCCTTGACTCCAGCCTGCCTCACGAACTGAATGGAGAGATTTCCAGAGTGGGGAATCTGCTTCATTGGCCTTTGTATCCTCCCATCCTCACACTGGGTTCAACCATTCCTTCTGACTGCTGCTGTTTCCTTTCCGGGCTGTGCTTTCTCCTCTTCCGTTCTGGACCAGCACTCAGGACTTTGCCCACCTCTGGCCATGGCAAGGGCCAGTGTGACGGTAATGGAGAACCAAGACACCCACAATGCCTTCTTTCTGTAGTTCTGGGCTTCGTGAGGCTTCAGCCTGGTCCTGCTTTCTAGCGAGCCTCGGTCCTCCAGCCCGTTGCTGAATTGGCTGCTCTCCCTGATCCACAGTTGTCACTCCTCCTCTGGTTCACGCACCGGAGAGCTCCAAGGGTTGGCGCTGGGGGTGGCGGCCGAGGGAGCACACCCCCAGCGGCAGCAGGACTGCGGCTCCCAGGGGGGCTGTGGCACTCATTGCCCAAGGCCAGCTGCTATGGCACCGGGCTGCAGATCCTGGCAGCAGTGGCGAGCGTGGCGTGAACTCAAGTCCCAAGTGGGAGGCGCCACGGAGCCACTGGGCGGATAGATGCACTGAGGGACTGAGTGGAGGGCGAGGAGAAGGCAGCCGCGGTGGGTGAGGTGCGCGGGGTTGGGCAGGGTCAGGGCAGGTCCGAGTGCCCTGCGGCTCGAGTGGCCGGTGGAGGAGGCTGGGGCTGCGCTGTCGCTGCACACTCTGCCCCTCTACTCAGGAATTTGCTTACCTCTGGCCGATTCGGAATGTTTCCGTGAGCAGGGGCCTCTGAGGCTGATGCTGTGAATGCCGGAATGAGGGAGCGGGCTTGGGGTTTGTGTGGAGCAGTGGCTCCTTCCTTTTCTGCCTTCTCTTCCTCTGAGTGTGCGGTCCTCCAAGCTTTTTCTCCTGGAGAGGTTTTGTTTGCTCTATCTGAGGGTTTCAGTTTCCCTTTCAGATCTTACCTAGGCCTGGGGCACCAGGGCACTCATTTCTCTCCTTGTTTTCTTCTATTGCTGTATTTCAGTGTCTCATTGGCGATCCTCCAGAGGGATCTTTCTCTGCTGCTTACCCAGTCACCATCTTACTGTGTGTCAACTGTTTTGAAAAAAGTAAATTTGTTTTTTTTGAGACAGGGTCTCACTGTACAGTTCATGCTGGCTTTGAACTCACTGTGTAGCCCAGGCTGGCCTTAAGCTGGCAGTGATCCTTCTACCTGAGCCTCCAGAGTGCTGGTTGTGGTGGACTAACTAATGGTCAACTTGTAACATGCAGCTGAGCTCACTCAGCATGGTCCTGGGTGTGAAAGGCCTACCTGAGGATTGCTGTCAACAGCACAGAAAGAGACCTTGAGGGAAAGACGGTGCTGTAAGTTCTCCTGGAGAAGCTTCCTGATATGAATTCAGCTGTTACTGTTGAGAGAGCCCAGGTTGCTGTCACTGAGGCTGGCTGCAGTTCTCTTGAGCAGAGCTCTGGTTCTTACCTTGAGCATCGCTTCCTAGCTACACTGCAGCTCCCTCAGCCTGCTGGCACAGATCCTTCACCCTGCTGGCACAGACTTTCTAGCTTCCACTACTGACCTTTGTGCCTTCCTAAGTGCAGATCCTTGATACAGACTTGCATGAGACATTGTCATGGATTCTAGGCCTCCACTTGGACTCATGGAGGACACTGCTGTGGGCTCTAGGTCTTCAAATGGACTTGTGCAGGACATTGCCATGGGATCCAGGCCTTCAGCTGGATTCTTTTGGTCTCTGATGTGTGGAGAGATCTCATGCACTACTGTTCATTTGAGTTTTGGGTGAATATTATAAAGTAATCCTATAAATTATGTGTCCTGTATTAAATCCATTCCCTTATAAACTCTGACTACAACATGAGATTAGAGGCCTGGATCACCACATTGTCCCCAACCCATGTTAATGCAGTGCTAGGGGCTGAACTCAAGGGCATTGTACATGTCAGGCAAGCAGCCTACCACTGAACTGCATCCTCACCCTACATAAACATTTTAAAGCTGGGCATGGTGGCACATGCCTATAATCCCAGCTCTTGGGAGGCTGAGGCAAGAGGATCATTGCGAGTTCGAGACCAGCCTGGGGTACAAAGCGAACTCAACGCCAGCCTGAACTGCATAGCAAGACTTTATCTCAAAAAGATGGAAAAAAAAATACAGTGTACATTTTGAAAAGCAGTTTTATGGGACTAAGGAGGGGAGATAGAATTTTTATGACTGAAGACAGCTAAACAGACATTAGCATTTCTTGTTCATATTCTGTGATCTCAGCTGGATGAGTTAACGAAGGTAGTTTTGTTGGTTTGGTTTTTTGGGACACACTGGCCTCCAACTCATGGCAATCTTCCTGCCTCAGCCTCCCAAGTGCTAGGATTATAGGTGTGTGCCACCACGCCAGCTTGCTGAATTTCACCCCTAGCCCATTCTGTTCTAACATAGCTACTCAACAAAAGAGAAGCAGCAAGAATATAAGGCCTCTTGGTTACTTTAATATCTCACAGTTGCTGATAGCACCCACAGTATTGAGAATTCCTTTCCAAAAACCTATGCTAACTTCATGACTTTACATCTCCTCTTTACTTCAGCAGCTTTTCCCTGAGTTCTTTGTAGCACAATGTTTTTTAAATCTTACTACATATTAGGATTACCATGGGGATAGATAGGGCCTTAGCTCAGTGGTCAAACACTTGCCTGGGCTCCATCCCTAGCACAGGAAAGAAGTTATATATGTATATATTAGGCAAAATACTCTCACCTGAGTGGGTGGTTTTAAGATTACTCATCTCAATGTCTCAGTGTCTAAGGTGAGACTTAGGTGTCCTTATAGCTGTGGTTCTTACACTGACTCCTAGATAGTATCTGTATCATTAGTTTCCTAGGAAACTTTGTACAAATACAAATTTCTTGGTTCCACATATGCTTTACTGAATGCTCTGGGCGGTAATGTCCAGAAATTTGTAATAGGCTCTAGGGATTCTTGTGCAGTCTAAAAATTGGAGAACCACTGACTCTGCAGTTATACTGGTTTTGCTATGTACTCCAAGGCTGGCCTCAAACTCATGGCAATCCTCCTGCCTCAGCCTCCCAAGTGCTGGGATCATAGGTGTGTGCCACCATGACTGGCTTATTTTTTGAAAATTTTTTTTTCTTTTTTGGGACAGGGTCTTGCTCAGTTCAGGATGGCCTTGAGCTCACTTTGTAGCCCAGGCTGGCCTCAGACTCATAGAGGTCCTCCTGCCTCAGCCTCCCAAGTGCTGGGATCATAGGTGTGTGCGACTACACCTGGCTTATTTTTTGAAATTTGGTTCTTTGAGATACAGATACTGTTCTCTTAGAGCAGTGTTACTAACCATTTAGAGACTGAGTGTCAAACTGCAACCCCAAAGCCACTTATTTACTGCGAAGTGCCAACACTAATAAAACCTGAATAATGAGGTTTTAGTTTAGAAAAAAATGTATTAACATCTTTTAAAAGAACATAATAACACACATACCATATGTTCACCACACTGTCCTAGCATCTCTCTCTTACTTTTACCTTACTATGTGAGTATAATAACTAAGAGGAAAAAATCCCAGTACCTCTTACAAAACAAAACAAAACAAAACAAAAACAGGAATAAATATACTCAGTTCGTTTGGATACCTTAATCAAATGTTAATGTGTTTTTTGTATTTAGAATTATGCCTCTTGAAAAAAACCCAAATAATTAACTTTTTCAATAATTTTTATTATGAAATATATTTTAAAATATTAAAAAATTTTTACTTACAGTATTAAAAATTCAGTAACCTGTATAAGAAAGCACCACATTAAAAAGATACATTCATAACAATCTAAGATGCATATGATAAAATGATTTAATTAAAAATGATTTAACAGTAATACATTATCAAATCATAAAATTCACAGACTTTTCCTAACAACAGATCAAAATCAGGGATGTCAAACTTAGATGTTGTCAATGCTGAGTAGAAAAGCCATGTAATACTAGAGGGAGTCCGGGGCAAACCTGGGAATCCATGTCCAGCCTAAACACTTGTTCATTTTTTGTTTTTGTTTTTTGAGACAGGGTCTTGCTACACAGTCCAGGCTGGCCTTGAATTCAGGGCAATCCTCCTGCCTCAGTTACCCAGTGCTAGGATTACAGGTATGTGCCACCATGTCCAACAAGACTTTTCAAATTTAAACTTTTTTTGAGATAGGGTCTCACTATGTAGTTCAGCCTGACCTCAAACTTGCAGCAATTTTCCTGCCTTAGCCTCCTCAGTGCTGAGATTACAGGCATGTACCACCATGCCCAGCTAATTTCAAATGGTTATAGAAATTAAGATGGAGGCATTACAAAAAAAAAGATGGAGGCATTGAAGTCACAAAATCTTTAAAAAGGCTGTAGGAAAGAAAATAAGGGCTGTAGAGGCACATTAAAACTCTTTTATCCTTATTAGACAAAGACTATAATTCATGGACAATGCAGATTTAAAAAAAAACCTCAAAGACACTTATTCTAAACTTCCACACAATACCTAAACATACTTTCTTTTTTTCTTTAACACTTTAGCTCTCAGCTGGAGGTTAACATAAAAGGAAGCACTAAGAACTGGGTGTGGCAGGACACACTTCTCCCACACTTGGGGAGGGTCAGAAACGTGAAGCCAGCCCAGACAACACAGAGACAACCTGTCTCAGATAAACAAGACATGAAAAAGCCTGAAAAAAACAAAGCACCAATTTTAGCCATATAAAAGTTTATAAAAGTTATAGGTGGTATATAAAACTTTGTCTTTTTATAAAAGTCTGTATGGGACAATTCAATTTCTTTTCTCTCTTGTTTTTTGAGACAGTGTTCTGCTTTGTAATTCATGCTGCCTTGAACTTACTATGTAGCCCAGGTTGGCCTTGAACCTACTGCAATCCTCCTGCCTCAACTTCTTAAACGCTGGGATTAGAGGCATTCACCACCACACCAGTCTGAGCAGTCCATTTCATATGTGGTATTCTCAATTTTAAAAGGCAAAACTGTTAAGTACTTGAGCTAAACCTCCTCTCAGAGGCTTGGCGAATTGAAAAGTAAGTACTCTAAACAGGAAAATAGACACAGAACCACCAGTCAATGCAAAGGATCTTCCATTATTTCCATTTTTCATGACTTGAAATTTTTCAAGTAGGAGAAAAGTTTGGCATTTTTAGAACTCTAATCTTTAGTAAAAATTTAAAGTCTGGCCTAGTCTAATTCATCTTATCTAGAGTTCAACATTCATTTTCATTATTAAAAGCACTTATCTACAAAGCCGTCAGGATTTTTAGAATGCAAATTTAACAATGATTTTATACATAAATAATTTATGGCAGAAAGCTAATGGCAATTGAAAAACAAGATTATAAATTCCCCATGCACCCAAAAAAGTACACATATTTCTCACATCTAGTCAGCAGACATGTCATAAGGGTATACAGTACAGGCTGATATATTACAATCTTTGTTTTAGAAAGTCTATTAAAAACAAAGAGCAGTTCTATGAATAAAATTATTTTAAATTAATAAATTACTCAATTTACAATGTTCTCATAAATATAATAGACTACATATTGGGTAATGGGACTCCCACAAAATACTTCAAATTACGTAATTCAAATATTGTTTTAAAAGTATTGATATGTGTTTAAAGTTTATAACTGACTGATGTGTAACACTGAATTCCAGATTACATTGGTAGAAATGAGATCTGTAGTGCTGTCTGCTGGTTCTTCAAATCATCACAGGATGAAAATTCCTTTTCTAAGAAACACAATGGTTGCTCCAGTTTTACTGTGATACAGCAACCTTGTTAGTTAGCATATTTATGAAGGAAGCGTTCAAATGCATCATAGATGGCTTGTCTAAAATCAAATATGAAACAAAAAAAAACTGTAAGTAGTGGGAGACAGACAACACCTTTATTGTTTTTCCAAAATAACACGTGGCTTTTAAACCAACCTCCGTGCCAAACTATAAAAAGGGCAAAGCTATTGTACACTGGGGATTAGATCCATGTAACCTCACCTCCCTACTAGGGGAAAACCTGAAATATACTTCAACTGATGGTGAACCCAGGGGTATCTTTTCTTAAAAGCACTTTCTTTATACATAGGAAGCATACATATAACCAGGGCCTGGTAGTACATGCCCGTAATCCCAGCACTCGGGAAGCTGAGGCAGGAGGATCACTGAGTTTGAGGCCAGCCTGGCTACCAAGTGAGCTCAAGGCCGGCCTGAGCTACATAGTGAGACCCTGTCTCCCAAAAAGACAACAACAACAACAAATCTAAAAAGTATACACACACAAATGACAAGAGAACTGAGTTCTTCTCATCTCTGTCATTTTGTTGAAAAATTAATTATGTAACTTTTAGATGGTGGGATTCAATCTATTTCACAGAATATTTTTTTCTCCTTTTTTTTTTTAAAACTAAGAACATGTGCCTGGCAACTGAATTTAAAGTCAAAAGCACTGGCTCCCTACATTAATCTTGGGGGATACTTTTGTATTACAATCAGAAAGGAGCAAACTATTCTTGCCTTTCATAAAATATTTTTAAAGTGCCAAGCTTGGAGGTGCATGCCAAAAATCCTAGCACCTGGGACACCAAGGCAGGGGGACTGTTGTGAGTTCGAGGCCAGCCTGAACTACACAGTGAGATCCTGTCTCAAAAAAATTTTTTTAAGCTATTTTTTTGCGACTATATAATAGTACATTCAGAAAATCAAAAAATATGGAAAGAGGAAAAAGACATTATCATGTTACTACTCAAAGGCATCTGATATTAATGTTTTCATTGTAGCTGTTTTATTTAATGCGTATGTCCATATTTTTACCCACTATAAATACAAACTATGACATCATATTAATCTTACATCCTACTTGTTTAAGCATTTCCCCATATCCTAACAAAAATATAAAGATTTTTTTTTTTTTTTTGTCTTTTTTGAGATAGGGTCTTACTATGCAGTTCATCTCAGGCTGGCCTTGAGCTCGTTTTGTAGTTCAGGCTGGTCTGGAACTCCCAACAATCCTCCTGCCTCAGCTTCCTGAGTGCTGGGATTACAGGTATGTGCGACCATGCCCGGTTTAAAGATTATTTTTAAAATTAAAAGCTGGCTAATAGATTATGATTTTTATTACGTTAAGGAAGAAATAGCTCTCTATTTTGGGGGGGGGATTTAGAGACAGGGTCTCGCTGGGCATGGTGGCACACGTCTGCAATCCCAGCACTGGGGAGGCTGAGGCAGGAGGATCATTGGGAGTTCGAGACCAGCCTGGGATACAAAGTGAGCTCAAGGCCAGCCTCAACTACATAGCGAGACCCTGTCTCAAAAAAAAAAAAAAAAAAAAAGGAAAAGAGAGACAGGATCTCACTATGTAGTGCAGGCTGGCCTCAAACTTATGGTGATCTTCCTGCCTCAGCCTCCCAAATGCTGGGATTACAGGTGTGCACCATCACATCTGGGGAGACACAGCTAACAAGCTTTTATTTCTTTGGCTCAGAAATTTGCTCCTCTGCTGGGCATGGTGGCACATACCTGTAATCCCAGCACTGGGGAGGCTGAGGCAGGAGGATCATAGAGAGTCTGAGGCCAGCCTGGGGCTAATATAGCAAGACCGTGTCTCAAAAAACCGGAAAAAAAAAAGTTCCTCTGCCCAGTGTGGTGGCACTGGCCTATAATCCCAGCACTTGGAAAGCTGAGGCAGGATGATCAATCGCCATGAATTCTAGGCCAGCCTGCACTATATAGTAGGATTCTGTCTCAAAAAGACCCCAAAACCCCACATATGACTAGTCTCTGATTCACTTGTATTACAATTAGCTCGAAATAATACAAAATACTGAGGGTACATAAAAGAGTGACTTGTTTTCTGTTATATTTGGTAAATGAAAAGACTGAATTTTAAAAAATTCTACTATTCTAATGTGATTTAAACCCCATTAGAGTTTTTTTTTTGGAGATAGGGTCTCACTGTGTAGTGCAGGCTGGCTTTGAACTTACTTATGTAGCCCAGACTGGCCCTGAACTCACAGCGATCCTCCTGCATCAGCCTCCCCAGTGCTGGGATTACAGTGCCACCTCACCTAGGACCATTAGATTTTTGGTTTTGCTTGTTTTCCGATACAGGGTCATGTGGTATAGTCCAGGCTGGTCTGGAAGTTGTGGCATTCCTTTTGCCTCAGCCTCCCAAGTATTGGGGTTACAGGGTGTACCACTATGCCCAGCTGATAGGTATATTTCAGTGGTACCTTTTTATGATCAAGTATGGATAGAAGGAAAAATTATGGAAGATATCAGAAAACTAGAGTTATGAAAGTTTTTATAAGTTCTAACTAAAATAGTGGAGTTGTAGAGCACAGTGGTACATCCCAGTAATCTCAGGTATTTGGAAGGCTGAGGCAGAAGGGTTTAAAGATCAAAGCTAGCCTGTACAACTTAGCAAGACCTAGTCTCAAAGTAAAATAAATAAATAAATATAGATAGATAGATGTATAAGGGTGGGGAAGTAGCTTAGTGCTTCCTGGGTTCAATTTCCAGTACTACAAACAAAATAATAAAGAAAGGACTGGAGATATAACTCAGTGTAAGATCTTGGGTTCAATCCCAGTGCCCCCAAAATAGATGAGTGAATAAAAAAAAAGTGGAGTTAACATTACTAAAAGTCATTAATAGTAAATCAGTATTTTATTTCTCATTAAAATTCACTGAAAAAAGATAAAAAATAAAATTCACTACTTACTTGCTAACTAAAAAACATTGCTATATTATCTGAGAGAAATTTGGGTCATTCTGAGAAAATATCAGAATGGTGTGAAGAACCTACCCATGCTCCAAGCAACTTCTACATACCAGTGTTCCTCCACACACCCTAAGTTACCTGGCCATTAGTGCCTACAGAGGGTAAAACAACCTGGTAAAAACATGCCTAGGATACCCTACATCTGTGGTTTTCTAGAAGGAAAAGGGAGGACAAGGTGGGAACGGAGGGCAATCTCGTCGTGAGATCTGTGGACAGCAAGAAGAAAATAAAAGGGCTAAGATACGCAGTCAAAGTGTCTCATTTCTCCTATGTGTTGAGAGAAAAGAAAAACAAACAAGCAAATACCTGCTGAGACAAATGATCTTACCTGAAGAGTCCCTGTTTAAAAAGGTAAGCGCTAATATGACCCCCTTCTAGATAACGGATTTCACAACCAGGCCAAATCTCTTGCAGACTCCGAACTCCTGTTCGCGGAATATAGGCATCTTCTTTGGCTTGTACCACTATAATGAGGCTTGGGTCAACTGGAACTAAGGGTGGGATTTTTACACATTAAAAAGGTATAAGATTTTATTTATTTTATTTTATATTTTGTCTTCTTCAGACAGGGTCTCACTATGTAGTTCAGGCTGGCCTTGGACATACTTTGGAGCCCAGGCTGGTCTCGAACTCACAACAATCCTGCCTCAGCCTCCCAAATGCTGAGATTATAGGCATGTACCACCACACCTGGCAAAAAGGTATAACATTGTAGACAAATACCGTAAGTCATATTAGAAAATATACCACACAATATAGTGCTATAAGTGAAACATTTGTCAAACTCTTCAGTATTAAATATACCACATTATCATAATATTCATCCTTAATAAAGATGACTATTGTAAAGATACAAGACTCAGTATATTGACCGGGCATGGTGGCACACACTGGTAATCCCATCACTTAGGAAGCTGAGGCAGGAGGATTATTGCAAGTTTGAGGCCAGCCTGAGCTACAAAGTGAGCTCAAGGGCAGTTTGAACTGCATAGTGAGACCCTGCCTCAAAAAAAAAGATTCAGTGTGTTTTTATTTATCACTGTTATTTTTTGGTGTGAGGAGTGAACCCCAGACTTTGTGCATGCTAAACACATGCTCTACCACTAAGCTATATCCCATCCCCTATGATGTATTTTTAAAGGAGTAAGATGGCTAGGTATGGTGATGATGACTGGCTGTAATCTAAGTACTCAGGAGACTGAGGCAGGAGGATGGCTATGAGTTCAAGGACAGATGACTACAAAGTGAGTTAAAGACCAGCCTGAAATAATTAGCAAGATTCCTGTCTCAAAAAAAAAAAAAAAGTATAGGAAGGCTTTCGTGGATAAAATATGAGACATAAAAATGACCGGCTTATCTTGGGAAACACATTCTGAACCTAACAAAAATCATTCCCTCAAAAACATGAAATTATTTTTAAAGCACCTTTAAAACATTTCACAAATATTTATACACTAGCAAATATTCTCAATTACATATAAAAATTAGTACCTGAGAAATTTGCTACATGAGTACATTCATCCATGACTCCTTTCATAAATATTAAAGATTCTTTTTGAAGACTGTTTCTTCTTTGTTCTTGGCTGAGGACCTGGTATGACTGAGGGTTGTAACTTGTGTAATTACTTTTGTTGGTTGGAAGTGTTTGATTCAGGCAGTCTATCTTAGAGGCATCTTGCAAGAAGAGTCCTTCTGATGTAGCACCGAGAGATGCTTTATTAGAAGTGTGGCACTCAGCAGGTTGTTGGGACACAACTTGGTTTGTCATATCTAAATTTAAACTCCTGGAAACCAACTTGTCTGCACTGCTAGGGAAGCGTTTCACAAAATCTTGTCCCATTTTGAAAGAATCTGTCTGAATACATTAAAAAAAGCCATTTAATATAAAATACAACTTTATTTAACAAATTTTTAAAACAAAAAGATAAATACCCAGCAATGGATAAACAAAATACCCATATACACACCTATATACACAATGGAATTTTATTGTAAAAAGGAATGAAATTTTTAAATTGAAACTAAATTCCTTTTCAGACACATACCATAACAAAGATGAACTCTGAAGACTATTATGCTATGTGAATAAACCCGACATAAAAAGACAGACAATGCCATTTGTGGTGGTGCATGCCTGAAATCCCAGCACTTGGGAGAATTAGGCAGGGAGACCACCAGTTGGAGGCAGCCTGGGCCACATAGCAAATTCAAGGCTGTCCTGACTACAAAGTGAAACCCTGTCTCAAACAAAGCAACAAAGAAGACAAACATTGTATGATTCTACTCATGAGGGGTCTCCACAGTGGTCAGGTTCACAGAGGATAGTGGCTGTCGGGAGAGGATGGCAAGTGACCCTTCAGTTGATGGATTTAGTCTGAGAGCATGAGAAGGTTCTGGAGACGGATGGTGGTGATGGCTGCACAACGGTGTGGATATACTCAACGTTACTGTACACTTAAAATGGTCAAAACGGCAAATTTTATGCTGCATAGATTTACCATGATTTTTAAAAGGAGAAAAGATGTCGAAATTTAATGCAAGTGTATATTGGAAGTAATACAAATATAAACTCACAAAGACACCAGCTAGCTAACGTCGCTTACTCAGATTGAATAAACAAGAATTAAAAATTATCTAGCAGCTGGGTATGAGGGTGCATGTCCACAATCTCAGCTAACTGTGAGGCTAAGACAAGAGAATCAAAAGTTGGAGGCCAGTCTGTGCTACATAGTGTTTTTTTTTTTTTTTTTTTTTTTTTGCCTTTTTGAGACAGGGTCTCACTATGTAGTTCAGGCAGGCCTTGAGCTCACTTTGTAGCCCAGGCTGGCCTTGAACTCTTAGTGATCCTCCTGCTTCAGCCTCCTGAGTACTGGGATTACAGGCGTGTACCATCAGGCCCAGCCTGGGCTACACAGAGTTCAAGATCAGCCTGAATCATATAGTGAGACACTGTCTCAAAAAACAAAAAATCAACATAAAAAAGGACTGGAAAAACACCTGCCTATGATGCACCAGGTCTTGTTTTAACCCCTAGTACCATAAAATCAAGGAAAATATATTGCTCATGAAAATCTCAAAAGTATGTTCTATGGTTAAGACTTACAAAATCATACTACTATCATTTTATTTTTTAAAAATCCATAAATTTGGTAACATACCAAATTTATGAATTATTTGGTAAACACCTTTGTCCTGGCAATATACATGAACACAATTAGAATTAGAAAAGATCCAATCACATTACAATTAATATACCCTTTCAGCAATGTTTCTAGGACTTCATACTTGTACAGTGACATATGCACAAAGGTACTTACTGTGGCTGTTTGTTAACAGTGAAAGACGAGAAAACAACATACATGTCTACCAACAGGGTACCCCTAGTAAGTCATGGTACATCCACTTATAAATAAACTATTATACAGCAGTAAAAAACAAGGAAACATCTGTGAATTGCCCATTAAGAAGGGAAGAGAGCCGGGCATGGTAGTATACACTTGCAATCCCAGCGCTCAGAAGGCTGGGGGAGGAACAGTGTTGTGAGTATGAGGCCAAACTGGGCTGAATGTGGGGCTGGGGATATAGCTCAGTGGAATAAGTGCTTGCCTAGCAAGCGCAGGGTCCTGAGTTCGATCCCCAGTACCACAAAAAAAAAAAAAAAAAAAAAACTGGGCTGAATATTGTGTATTTTTAAAACGTGGCACTTTAAAAATTTTTTTTCCCCTTTTTGAGTCAGGATTTCACTATGCAGTTCAAGCTGCCCTTAAACTGGCAGTGATCCTCTTGCCTCAGCCTCCCCAGTGCTGGGATTATAGGTATGTGCCAACTTGCCCAGCTCCTAAAATTTTTAATTTTTTTTTTTTGTGATACTGGGGATCAAACATAGGGGTGCCATACTACTATCTAAACCCCCAGCCCTTTTTACTTTTTTTATTTTGAGACAGTGTCTTGCTAAGTTACCTTGGTGCACTTCAAACTTGGAATCTCCTGCCTCAGTCTACACCAGTGCTAGAATTACAGGTGTGCACACCATGCCTGGCTCTTGTAGTTAAAAGTTTAAATCAAATGCACAGTCAATGTTTCTTCAATGTTATGTTATTAAAATACTTACTCCACAGTATTCAAGCATGTGAATAATTTCTTCTTCGTAAACTGTCTGTGTGTAATATTGTTTTTCCAGCTCCCTCCAATTTACTGATTTACTCAATACACCCTAAAATAATAAAAACAAGATCAAATCTTACCGAACTGTCTTCAGCACTTTTACTGATCACTGTGTACAGGAGAGTTAACATAGCAGATCTGAGATTGGCTAACCTTAGAAAGGGCTGTTTAATGAGTCTGGCAGCCTGAGTCGTAAGCTGTCATTTACACTAATATATAACTTTCCTTAAATGGAAAGAAAGAGTGCATCATTTGTACCTATGCTGTTTGTACAAGCAATGTAGTTTCTGTGTAATACTACTTTCCTAGGGCCGGGAATGTAGCTCAGTGGCACAAGCACCTGCCTGGCAAACACAAGGTCCTGAGTTCAATTCCTAGTACCAAAAAATAAAAACAAAAACTACTTTCCTTCTGGAACTTTGGTACCTGCTAAACAGAAGGTGCCTAATTCACTCATGCCTAAAATCTGTGGTCTACTAGGGTTACACAATGGCTATAGCACTTTGCACACTTTGTTACAACTCACTGCTGGAGGAATTAAGCACAAATTACAAGATTCCTCTGGTTGAAGAGTCTGGGAAGTTTGCACCAGGTTTTGCCTAGTGTTCCTTTTCTTTTCTTTGGTTTTATCTTGTATACTTTTTGCTATTATTAAGTATTGGTCATGAATACAAATATATGCTGAGTCCTTTGACACTTCCTACCGAATAACCTAACCTGTAATTGATTTGGGGGACCTTCAAACAGTGGCCTTTAATTATATACGTAGCTACCTAAATAAGGATTGTAATTCAATTACCGTAGTAAACACTCCAGATGCTGTGGACCAAGACAGACATGGAATCAAGGGCATAGGCTTAGGCCAGTTGGATACTGCTAAGGAGGCCATCTGCAACATAATAAATCAGTTGAGAGAGCTTATTTTAAGTTGTCTATTCATTAAAATGAAAAATACTGCTAAGAAATTAGTGTGCTAAGTAGATCATAAGGTAAGACATGAACACAAAGTCTGTAAATACTGGTGAGAATGTCTATTTACATTGTTAAACTCCCCAAATCTGAAATTTAGCAACTTAGAAATAAAAATTTCAAGAATTTGAAGACCATTCACTAACACCCACTTTCTATCACTCAAGTGCAGAACAAGTATGCTGAGGTGCTGATGTCAGGCAGCAGGCAAAGGGCACTCACTGTAGTGATCTGCTTGGGTACAGGAAAACCACAGCCGGAAGATCCCACAGCTTTAAGGTGTGCCTGAGGTGGCTAAGAATTTGGTGAACTATGGAGCAGATTATATAATGGACATAAAATAATGTAATGCATGTTTAAGAAGGAAAAAGTTACTTTTTGCTACAGCAATCAGAGAAGGCTTCAGATGTCTGAATCTTTTGAGCCATTTGTTTAAAATCACAATGGTAATGAAGTACAGTGGCAGGTAGGGGAGCAGCCGATAATACCCTTCTACTTGGCTGGTCAGTGGACTTCACGTGGTCATGGAGCAAGTGAAAACGGGGTAGCTGGAAAGACTGATCAGGGTCAGAGTAGTGGTCCCTTTGTTTTCTAGGAAATGAAGAGTTCTGAGTAAAGGAACAGTACTGTGGAAGTGATTCAAGGAAGCTAATATGATCTGATTTTCAAGATTAATCAGAAGTTGAGATCTAAGGTAGGGAGACCCTTTACTAGGCAGTAGCCCAGGTCATAACAATGGAAACATTAGTAGGTAGGAAAATAAATTCTTTTCTATAATTTCACTGGTAGTTGATTTGAACTTGAGTAAGTTTTGTAAACTCAATTTTATAATTCAAATGACCTATACAAGAATTCATGTATCTATTTTTAAAAACATATACTGAATAACTAATATATGCCACATAGCAAACAAAAGGATGTTCTGAACCCTCATTGAACAAACTGCCTCATGGAGAAAAACTGTTAAACAGGTGGGTGGCGTGGGCACGGTGGTGCACACCTGTAGTCCTAGCAGGCTGAGGCAGAAGGATCACTGTGAGTTCGAGGCCAGCCTGGACTACATAGCAAGTTCAAGGCCACTCGAAACTACAAAGCAAGACCCTGTCTCCAAAAACCAAAACCACTACCACCACGAAAAACCCGTGGGTGAGAGTCTGGAGTTAAGGGGTACCACTATTTAAACTAAACAGTGATTATGGTACAATGAAAAGTACTAATGACAAATGAAAGGGTATGTAAAAAGCAGCTGTATTATCTATGTATATCAACTCCCCCATGATGAATGTAATAATTTTGTACTCTAAACATACACTAATAAAAATATAAAATAAAAATTCTTATATTAAGGCAGTTAATAAAAATTAATGGAAAAAGAGAGTGAAAGGAAGTACTAGTGGGAAGTACAGTATGGAGGTAAGGCTGTGAGTAAAAACAACCTCTTGGGAAGTCAGCTTTGCTGCTCAGGGAGGTAAAAGGGCCCTAAGGGCACAGCAGATGTGAGCATCCAGCACAGCTACAGCACGATGTAAAAGCAAAATGGTAGGTTCTAAGCAGGAGCAAGCAGAGAAAAATTATTCTCATTATAGCATAGAGGGAAAATTTTTAAAATTAATGAGCCGGGCATGGTGGTGCATGCCTGAAAAACATTAATGAGAGACCAAACTAAACACAGAGAATCCAGTTAAGAGTCGGTTTTGGTACATTCTGGAAGACAAAGGTAAAATATGTCGGTGGTACTGGAAGTAAAGAGGTAAAATAAAATTCAGCTATCTCGATCAATTTAACAGCAAAACTGGGTATCTGACACTTGTTATGGTTTGTTTCTTGATGCTCCTAAAGCCTCATGTGGTCATGGGGGGTATGATTTTTGGAGGTGGCTAAATCTAGAGTTTGTGATTTGCTTATGATCCAGTGCTGGGACTGTAATGTGGGGCATGAGTGCTACAACCACCCTAAGGCACGTAGCCTGCATAGAAGGGACAGAAAGAGGTTCGTCTCTGCCTCTTTCCTCTATTGTTGCTTTTGCCATCTTCTGCTACCATGAACAGTTGCCCCTCTGCCATCTGCCACTCTGCCTTGGAGCCAGCCAATTATGAACTGAAACCTCTACAAACTGTGAGCTAAATCAACCTTCCTCTTTTAACTTTGGGTGTTGGTTAATCTGACCAAACAATGAGAAAAATAAGACATACAGCTTGTGTCTAGATGTTCCAAAGCCTCATGTGGTCATAGGTGGGGCTTTTTCAGAAGTAGTAGATCTACATATAATGTGTGATGCTAAGATCAATTCATGGTGCTATGCTAGGCTCAAGGGTAGTAAGACTAAGGTTGAGAGTGCCACCCGCCCTAAGCAGCCTGGATAATTATAAGGGTAGAAAGAGCTGCAGTGAATCCTCGTTGCTTTTGCTGCTTTCTGCTGCCACGAACTGTCTCTCCTTTGCAATACACCTCTGCCACGCTGCCCTGCCTATTACAGACTAAAACCACTATAAACTGTGAGCTAAATAAACCTTTCCTCCTTTATCTTTGGGTGTCAGGTATTTTGTTTTAACAACAACAAAAAATAACTTAAGAATTTGGTACCAGAAGCAGGGTCATTGCTGTGACTATACTTGACCATGTGGTTCAAAAGCCTTTGGAAATGGCTTGTGGGAAAAGTTTGTAAAGGTTTGGAGATGCTGGCTGAAAATGTACAGGTAGAATGCCTTAGGTGATACTTAATGGGAGATTCTGGTCAGAGCTCAAGGACCAGAAGGCTGATAGAAATCATGCCAGTAAAGAACAAACTTGGAAATTGACAGGAAGGACTGAATTGGCTATGGGACTCCAGACAATGTGTATTATGGCTTGGCAGAAAGTTTGTCTGCATTTTGTTCGTGTCCAGAGACTTTACCTGAGACTGAGATTAAGGGTGACAGACTAATTAATCTTTCTTGCAGAAGAAATTTCAAGGCAGTCTGATGTTGAAGTGGTGGCATGGCTACTGTTGGGGGCTTTTAGCCAGATTTATGTTGAGAATCAAGAACAAAGAGCTCAGTAAAATAATGTAAAATATTTTAAGTCTGCCCAGGAAGGAAACTCCAATAAAGCTATGGACTGCAAAGATACAGCAGAGGAGATCTTCATTGCCCTGAAGGATAGGAGAATAAAAAAACATGGCCTCAGGGCATCACAAGAAGCAGCAGGACTCTACCCTTTACAGCCTCAACATTATGAAAGTAAAACTTTTGCTTTGAGAAGTGCCCCAGAGGATTATGTTCCAGAATGATGGCAACCTAGAAAAGTTGTTCCTCCAGATTTAGCTCACAGGCACTGGACCCCTGTAACCCAGAGAGAAGAAAGCCTGGCTACTGCTCCAGCTGGTAGCAGACCTTGGTGTCATGCATGAGGTGCTGCTTTTAGACTCATAGAGAATGGAAGAGTTGCAGGGTCAGGAAGGTTTCCACCTAGATTTCAGAAGAAGGCTTAGGAGGCCAGGCATTTTATCCCTGAGAGGACAGTGTGTAAAGCTGTAAATGTAATGCCAAAGGTATAGTGGAGACCTCAGAAGGTTATAAAAGGCAGGAATGTGGCTTGTCAAAAAAAAGCTACAAGGAGTGAGCAAAGGCAGTCAGAGAAAAATGCCTGAGAGCTACAACCACCAAGAGAGCCACGGGTGGAGCCACCCGTGCCCTTTAGGGTTCACAGCTTACCACACGTAGGCAGGAATGCTGCAAGTGGAACTGTGGGATTTAATGTTTGCCCTGCTAGGTTTTGGTACTGCTTTTTTCCCATTCCTTGCTGTCCCCCATTGTAACTTTGAAAATAAAAACTTTTATCTTGTGCCATAAAATGTTAGGAGTGTTTAACTTTCTTTTCATTTGCACAAGGCCTTGCAGCTAAGAGTTTGCCTTAAATCTCAGACTTAAAGAGTTTTCAGCAGTACTAAAACTCTGGCAACTCTTAGACTAAGTGCTTTTTATACACAGAGCTGTACATGAGTCTTTGCGGGACCAGGGACAGAATGTTATGGCTTGTGTCTAGATGTCCCTCCCAAGTCTCATGAGGTCATAGGTGGGGCTTTTTCAGAGGTGACTGGATCTAGAGTGTGTGATGCTGGGATCAATTCACAGTGCAGTGCTGGCCTCAAGGGCACTAAGATTAAGGATGTGAGTGCCACCAGCCATAAGTAGCCTGGACAAGATATGAAGATAAAAAAACTGTGGTCATCCCCTGTTGCTTTACTTGCCATGAACTAGTTCTCCCCTCTGATGCCCCTCTGCCAAGCCACCTGCCTTAGAGCCAGCCAATTACAGACTAGAACCTCTAATCTCTACACACTGTGAGCTAAGTAAACCTTTCTTCTAACTTTGTGTGTTGGGTATTTTATCTCTGCAATGAAGAAAAAAAAGACAACATTTCAAAGCTTAAACCTTATAATCAACTTTAAAAACATATGAAGTCCAATATCTAAGCTGTTAATGTAGAGTAGTACAATAAAATGTCTAGATATATATGAAAAAATCATCCTTCATAATTGGAATTTGTTTCTTCTTCACTTTCATCAAGACTCAATTCCATAAAGAACATTTCTAAAATAAATGCATTTCCTAGTCTTATAATCATAATAAATATAAATTTAAATAGGGCTTACGTGTCCTCCCATGGATATCCCAGTCATTCCCAAAGGTCCATAGCCTTCCCTCTCCAGCCAGTGCAAGAGAGCTGCAGATTCTAAGACAAGAGCGCCTCCCATCACAAAAAGGTCAGACACATTTTTTAAGCTGGACCTCCTAGGCTCACAAAGCAAAACAGAAAATGAGTATTTCCATGCATTTCCATTTTAATATATGCAGATTTATGTCAGGCAGCTTGAGCTCATGGTTCTGTTGTTGTTTTTTTTTTTTTTGAGACAGAGTCTTGATATGTATTTCAGCCAGGCTTTGAACTCACTGTGTAGCCCAGGCTGAACTCACTGTGATCCTCCCGCCTCCTGTTCCAAGGGCTGGGATTACAGGCCTGCACCACCACACCCAGCTATGTTTTTCCTTTAAACAAAGTAAAATGATGGAATAAATTGATAGAGCACTGTTAACACTGTTCTATATATTAATCACCTAAAACTTTTGAAAAAACTATCCAACTATTCAATAGCATATAACATTTATTGAATTTCAATTAAAAGTTGGATTTCATCTTTTAAAATGCTTACTATTTACAGAAAAATATTTCCTTTTCAGTTTCTGAGACAAGGTCATATTGTATATTGCAGGCTGGCCCTGAACTCATTATGGAATTTAGGCTGGCCTTGAGCTCATGGCAATCCACCTGCCTCAGCCTCCCAAGTGCTGGGATTACAGGTGTGAGCCACCAGACCTGGCACTGGAAAAATAATTATTTCTGTACTGACAGTTTTTGGTATTTTTAAGAAAAACAAATTTAGTTTTCTTCCACCTTAAAAACAAAGTATTACAATAGAACATAAATATAAGGGATTTTTTGAGACAGGTCTCACTATGTAGTTCAGGCTAGCCTTTAACTTGCAGTGATCTTCCTGCCTCAGCCTCCTGAGTGCTGGGATTATAGGTATGTGCCACTACATCTGGCAAACCGTAACATTTTTTTTGAAAGGCTAAATGAAAAGGTAACCTAATACCTGAAATACTAAATATACTGTTTATTTTCACAAAATATACAATTTATGAATATTGGAAATACAAGTTTTATAAAAATGTGTGGGTAAATTAATTTAAACTGTAATTGTTTTTAAGAAACTGTTTACATATATATTTCTTTCCTCTTTTCCTCCTGACTCCCTTTCTTTTTTGAAGTACTAGGGATTGAACCCAGGGGCCCTCTAGCAATGTGATTTTTTGAGTCAGGGTCCTGCTGAGCTATTTAGGCTGCTCTCAAACCCGTGATGGGTATCAGCTTAAGGAGGTGGGATTACAGGCTGTGCCACCACACCCAGTAGTATTTTTCCTTGTAAGCAGTACTTAAGCATATCTTTTTAGATTCCAGAGCCATCCTTCAATGGTGATATAAAATAAAAGTGACCATATTAGGAAATTTTTCTAAATTCAAATTATATAAAAAGGTATAATGATATAGGTCAGGCGTGGTGGTGCACACCTGTCATCCCAAGCAGTCAGGAGGCTGAGGCAGGAGGACTGTTGTGAGTTCAAGACCAGCCTGGTCTACAAAGTGAGCTCAAGGCCAGCCTCAACTATATAGCAAGACCCTGTCTCAAAAATACAAAAAATAAAACAAAAACAACAAACAAAAAAACTGGTTACTGAATGAAATCTTGTTAATGTGTACAAAATTCCTTTTATCAATGACTATTTATTATATGCCTAAATGATAATAATGTGCAAAGCATCAGATGCCACGAGCAGTGCCAAGAGGGAAAACAACACTGGCTCCAAGAGTTTGTGTCAGGGTCCTCCCTGCTCCTCTGGCTCTGTTCACAAGCAGGCTTTCCCTTTACCTGTCCTCCATCAAGAGACACGACACTCACACTTGTCTTTGTTTCCTAGCCACAGCTTATTTTCTGTATCTGATTACTTATTTTTGAGACAGAGTCTCAGTTTGTAATGCAGACGGGCCTTCAGCTTACTCTTACATAGCCCAGGCTGGCCTCAAATTCATAGCAATCCTCCTGCCTCAGCCTCCCAAGTGCTGGGGTAATTTTTGTGTTGTGTGGAAGTCTTTAATTCTCAAGTCCACCTCAGTTTATTCTTTTTCATAGAAGATACTGATGTGTGTGGGGTAGTAAAGAGTGTTATCTATAATGATAAAAACCCAGTTCAAATTGTTCTAAGACATTTTAAATTTTTTTTTTTTAAGATAGGGCTTCACTGTGCAGCTGAGGTCAGCTGTGAACATAAAGTAAAAATTAATGAAACATACAAATGACCGAAGTGAATATTGAAGAAACAAAGAAAAATTTGAAGAGCTAATAACCAAAGGGTTCAAAACATGGATGACAAATTTATCAAGAATATAAAGGTCACAAAAAGATGTCAGAAAGAGATACTAGAAATAAAGATATTGTGCAGAATTTATAAACTGCAGAAATAAACACTGTGAAGACAGGGTTTCTGAAACTGAAGATAAAATGGTAAAAAAAGAAGAAAAACTCATCAAACAGCTAACTAACAGATGACTCAGAATACCAACCTAAGGATAACGAGTTAGAAATTAGAAGACAGCACACATGAAATAAAAAAATCTTTTTATAGAAATAGTAATAGAAAACTTTCCGAGTATGAGGGAAACTTCCAACATACACACAAGGGAAGTTTACAGAGTACCAAATAACTACAGTGAAAGAGGATTCCCAAAGGACATCTTGGTCAAAATTTAAAACCTCCAAATAGTCACTTTTTTGTTTTGTTTTTGAGCCAAGTCTTACTATGTAGTTCAAGCTCGCCTTGAACTTGCACTGATCCTGCTTGCTTCAGCCTCCCAAGTGCTCGGATTACAGGTGTGCATCACACTGCTTGGTGGAAGACCTCCTATTATTTTTTTATTGGTACATTTTATTTTATTTATTTATTAGTACTGGGAATTGAACTCTGGACATTGTGCTTGCCAGGCAGGCACTGTGTTGCTAGGCTACATGTTACACATATGTAACAATGACAACATTCCCTGTGGTGAATCTGTACCTGTTGTGCTTTTTTTCCTATTCCTGGTCCTTCCCTTCAACCCTTTTCCCTGCTTATTTACAAAAACTTAGTTTCCCGTTTTTTCCTTCTATCCTTTTTCTCTTGCTTGCCCTTTCTATCTGTTGTTCCCCCTCCAACTTCCCTTTTTCCCTTCTCAAGCATTTTCTTCCCATTTCCCAACATCTATTATACATTTTGGTCCTCATTTACATTTTCAGTTTCTCACACCAAGAAACAATGTGGCATTTAAACACATGCATCCGAATTGTTTTGCTTGAGAGTATGATCTCAAGATGAACCCATTTAGCTGGAAATGTCTGAAGTCTACCCTTCTTTATGGCAGGAGTACTCCATGGTATAAAACCCCACATCTTCCCTTTGTAAATTCATCAGGTGATGAGCGTCCGGGCTGTTTCCATGGGTGTTATGCTGCTTTTAATTCTTTTGGGAAGATACGAAAAAAGGGAATATCTGGGGCCAGTGGGACTTCTAGTCCTAGTTTTTTGAAGAATCTTCACACTTTTCCCCAATGCTTGCCTCAGTCTACACTCCCAACAGAGGAGAACAGTTCCTTTTTCCCCACAGCCCCACCAGCATTTGTTGTTGGCTGGTTTCTTGGTAACAGCATTCCTTCTAGAGATGGAATCCCAGCACTGTTTTACTTTATGTCTCTCAAATGACCAGTGATGCTGAACATCTTTTCATATATTTATTTGCCATTTCTACTTCTTCCTCTGTGAAGTTTGTATTCATTTCAAATGTCCAATTTTGGATTGAGTCTTTAAGGGAGGGGAGGTCTGATGTTTTGAGTTCTTTATATACTCTAGACAGTAGTCCTTTGTCTGAAGAATAGCACGAAAATTTTTTTCCCATCTTGTGCATTGTATCTTCACTCTGTTGGTGATTTGATATGGAAAAGCTTTTTAATAAGATAAGCTGTTATTGATTCTTTGTGATATTTTCTGTGTAATCAGGGTTTTGTTCATGAAGTCTCTGCCTACACAAATGTCTTCTAGAGTTCTATTTATTTTGTCAGATTTAATGTTTCTGTTTTAATATTTAGACTTTTAATCCAGTTCGATTTTTGTTTAGTACATGGTGAAAGATATGAGTCTAGTTTTAATCTTTGGTATGTGGAAAGCCAGTTTTTCAACCACCATTTATTAAACAGGCTACTTTCCTTTTAGTGAAGGTGCTTGGCCCCTTTGTCAAAGATAAGGTGGCTGAATGTGTCTAGAGTTCTTTCTCCATTTTCTAACTGTTCCACTGATTTTTTTTGCTAGGCTGTTTTTAATTACAGTAGCTTTGTAGGATAATTTCAAGTCAGGGACTGTGATGTCCTGTGTCTTGCCTTTGTTGCCCAGAATTTTCCTTGCCATTGTGGGTCTCTTCTGATTCCAAATAAATTTTAGGATTATTTTCTCTAATTCTGGGAGGTATGCTATTGCTATTTTGATTGGTATTGCATGAAATCTGTGTAACAATTTAAGAATTATGGCCATTTTCACTATATTGGTTCTTCCTACCCAAGAACAAGGGATATCTTTCCATTTTCTAATATCCTCTTTGATGTCCTTTTTGGAGTAACATAGTTTGTTGTTTGTTTATAGATAGTTGCTCACTATTCAGTCCAGGCTGACCTTGAATTCACAGCAATCCTCCTGCCTCAAGCTTCCCAATTGCTGGAATTACAGGCATGTACCGCAATGCCTGGCTGTACTATATAGGTCTTTCTACTTCCTTTTTTTTGTGTGAGGGGGTACCGAGAATTGAACTCATGACCTCTCGCTTTCCAGGCAGGCACTGTGCTGCTAAGCTATATCCCCAGCCCTTTACCTCCTTAATGTATAGGTCTTCTACTTCCTTCATTAGATTGATTCTGAGGTATTTCATTTGTTGGAGATACTATCATGAAAGGTGTTGTTTCCCTAACCTCCCTCTCAGTGAGTTTGTTATTTGTATGCTGCAGATTTTTGAGTGTTGACTTGGTATTCAGCTATAGTATTGAATTGGACTATTAAATCCAGAAGTCTTTTGGTGGAGTTTTTGGGGTCGTCTACGTAGAGTATCATGTCAATCATTCTCTCCCAGGGTACACATGAACCTGAATTACTCGTCAGCCACTGCAGTCCACTGCACCCACAGCTCTAGTCCACTAATGTGTTCCATGGAGGCTTCTGGGCTTGCCAGTAGTCACTGTGTGTCTGGAGGTTTGAGCCACCCCTCCTGCACAGTGAGCCAGGGCTCAGGAAGAAAGCCACCTCCTTGTCTGCTGAGGGCTTCAATTCTTGCTTCAGATCCTTGCCTCCTTTTCTCTCCCTAGTGTCTAGACACCAAATTTCAGAAAGGCTGTTTCTCAACTTTTCACTCCTTGGCCATCTTCTTTAAAGTCCTTGAACCAATAAAAATTCTGTCTTTTAGTATGGGATCAAAGAAGCCTTTCCCGAGGTATGGCTGCAGGGAAACATTAATAACCTTAAATGGCCCAAGAAGATGTATGAGTGACTCAAATAGGTCGAGTTCTGTCCTTGGGGGTGAGGCAGGAGTCTTGTTGCTTGCCCTGAAGTGCTTCGGCACTTGGTGGCCACTAAGCACAAGTTGTAGAAAGACCTCTCATCGTTGCTGTAGTCCTCTTCCCTAAGTTTTTATTCAATAAGCCAAAAAGCAGGGCATGGTGGCTCGTCCCTGTAATTCCAGCACTTGGGAGGCTGAGGCTGTACCACACGTGTGAGGCCAGCCTCAAGTACATACTGAGTTCATGACCAGATTAGAATACACAGTGAGATCCTGTCTTTAAAAACTATTTATTTATGTATATAAATAAATAAACATATAAATAAATAAATAAATCAGCCAGCTAAAGAAAATACAATATAGTACATTATGGAGATACAAAATAATTGCCAAAGTTCATAATTTAAAAAAGACTAGAAAGAATATTTAATCTTCAGATTTTTGTATACTATGCTTTGCAATAATAAGAATGTTTAACTGTATAACATAAATATATTATAAAAGGAAAAATTCTATGATTTCCTAGATGTAAGTTTATAAAATATATTCAGTTTATTAAAACCCCTTACTATAGCTCATCAGATTTAAAATGCAAGAATCTTAAGAATTAAAGTCAATATTCCTATTCTTTTATAACACTCTCATAATATATAGACATTACACGTAGTGATAGTTCACTGAAAGCTACCAAATATTTTTATTGCTAAAAATTTGTTTAAAGAAAACTGCAAAAATGAATGTGATGTATACTCACACTTGGTCCTTGGGTTTCCTGCAGCCATTTAAGAATATGGGTCAAAGAGATAGTTTTAAAATGTTAAATAAACTTTTGTCTCAAGACATAGTAACTTACAATCGTTCAATTTGAATACAAGTTAATATTGACATAACTCGTACGTAGCTACTTCCACAGGCAATGGGAAAACTCTCAGGTTTCTGTCCCTGTTCCGGCAGTACTGGAGATCAAACACAGGGGCTTACGGTGGGCAGACACTCTGCCAGGGAGCCACAGCCCAAGTGCATGCTCGTTTCAGACGGGGCCTTGTTAAAGTGCCCACAGGGGCCTTATATTTGCAATCCTTTTGCCTCGGCTTTCTGAGTAGCTGCAAGCACAGGTATGTGCCATCATGTCCAACTATGTTCAATTTCATTATTTTCCTTTAATCTGTATAATTTTTGAGATATAATCACATTATATAATTATCCATTTAAAGTGGACAATATGTTTTCAGTATATTCACAGGTTTGGAAATTTTTCACCTTAAATTTAGTTTTTTGTTTGTTTGGGGTTTTCTGTCTTTTTGAGACATAGTCTCGCTAGGCAGTTCAGGCTGGCGTTGAACTCACTTTGTAGCCTCAGTGATACTCCTGCCTCAGCCTCCTGAGTGCTGGGATTGCAAGATGCGTGCCACCATGCCCAGCAAGATCACCTTAAATTTAAAATGAAGTTTATTGATACAGTTTATTTATGTAGTATATTTGTTATAGAGATCTAGAAAATATAGAAAAGCATTTATAAGAAAAACTACTTTATCTATAACCAAGACATATTTTATGTATTCCCTTGTAGTATTTTCCTCATGAGCAACTGTTTGGTTTGAAATCTAAGGTTTTTTTTTTGCATATACTATGCCATGTGGTTTTGTTCTGTTCCTGGGAAGTGAATGTAGAGCGTTGTGCGTGCTAAGTACACATTTTGTCTCTGAGACAATATGGTTTTATATTCTATTTTGTATCGTAACTACTTTTCACACATTATAAAGTTTTAGTAACAGTTAAAACTTATTATTTAATCAAGTACCGTTATATAATAGCTAAGTACTGAATAAACTAAAAGATTATTCCCACTAATCAATGAGAAAAGTGAGGTACAAAAAGGTTAACAGGCCCAAAGTCACAGTGGTAGTAAGCAGTACAGCAAGCAATAAACACAAGCAACTGCATAAATTCTAATATTATGAACCAGCTGACTTAGTCATCTCTCCAGTGTACACATTTATTCCTAACAGCTTACAATTATAAACAAAGCTGTGTATTTTTTATCAGATTTCTTTTTACTTTAGTAATTTAATCTTAGAATACATCTCCCAGAAACAAAGTCACTCTGCCAAGGAATGTAAGATTCTTAAAAATTCTTTTTTTCTTTTTGAGGTAATGCTAGGCAACTGATCTACCACTGGTGCACACCTCCATCTCAGATGGAAGATGTTGTAAAGCTCTTAAACACATGGTAAAAACACTTTTCTAAAGGGCTGAACTGATTTTTCAGTCATTGGTAATGAAAGTGCCCAGTATATAGTAGCCTCCCCAGTACTGTCTTTTCTTTTTTCCTTTTTTTTGTCTTTTTGAGACAGGGTCTCACTATGCAAATCAGGCTGATCTTGAGCTTACTTCATAGCCCATGCTGACCTCAAACTCACAAAGATCCTCTTGCCTCGGCCTGCTAAGTGCTGGGATTACAGGCATACGCCATCATGCCCGGCTTGTCTTTTATTTCCAAAACTTACTGTTTTCACTTTACATTTTTTATTACCAGTAATGTTGAGCACGTCTTTAATCTGTGCATCAGTATCATTTCTTCTCCTGTGAAGTTTGTCATCTTGAAATTGAAGAACTGTTCTAAGCCTCAACTGATACTGTAAATGCATTTCAAACATTAATGTTTCTTTAATAGCAAGCATTTGACTTATTAAAAAACAATGTAAGTATACCTCAAGAAATAAAAATACATATTATACAATAGAAGGATAATCCTTACATTAGTTTTTTTGGTACTGGGAACAGAATTCCAAGACCTTGTGCTTGCCAGGCCTTACATTAGTTTTTCTGTTTGTTTTTTTTTGTGGGTAAGGAATCGAACTCAGGACCTCATCCCTACTACGGCAGGTGCTGTGCCGTTGAGCTATATCCCTGGCCCTAATTTTTTAAAGGCATGATGTAATCTTTTACTCTTTTTCATTCTTTCCTATTTTCTGAACTGAAGACTGAATTAGTTTGGAAAAGCTAGATCTAGGATTCTTTTCATAACAATATAAAAATAAATAAGACAAATATGTCTTAGGTATTACAAAAGGATATAATAAGGGTTTTCTAACAGCAGTGAAGCCATTCGGGCTTCTTTAATCATAGGACGGGCCATTAGTGTTCGTCGCCTCCAGTAATGCTAAGAAGAGAAAAGAGGACACCCTTAACAAGCACAGTAAACACATCTGTTCTGGAGAATATGCTAAAAAGTTATCTCCAGATTGAAGCGTTTAATAAGGTCTCACGTGATCTCCTGTTCCAGCAAGATGAATGCACACAGGTCGGTACTTGCTGTTCCATTCCTTAGGCACAATAAACTGGAACCTGTTTCAAAGAAAAGAAGTCTCTTTAAAAGGCTTTTAATATAACCTTTCGATTCTTAAAAATTTACTACTAAATTATCTGGATGAAAATAGCAATTAGAATTTTCACCTTCAATTTGTAATTTTTTTGTTTTTTATTTTTCTGGTGAGAAGGTCTCACTAGTCCAGGCTGGCCTCAAACTCACAGAAATCCTACCTCAGCCTCCCAAGTACTGGGATTACAGATTGCATAAATTTGTAACTGATTAAACTATACCGGGTGTCCAAAAGCTACAAAGATACTTTATTACAAGTTTTCCTTGTTATGGTGCTGGCGACTAAACACAGGACCTCATGCATGCTAGGCAATTTTTTTCTTTTGTGGAGACATCAAGATAGCCTTAAAATCTAGCTCTACCTTTTGCTCTTTGCAGGAAATGTCTAAATATAGCTCCTTGTGATGTATCATTAAAATAATATGTGCTAGGCTTTTATTTTGCAGCATATGATAGGATTTGACTCATTAAATTTTGATACTTAGAGATAAAGCTAATCCATGGCAGGAAAAGACAGTTTTCTCTGTTTTTGTCTTACTTAATGTGAAAGATGACACTGCAGGATTAAGTACATTTATTGTTTTGCTTTTTTGGAGGGGACAGGGTTTCAGGTCTCACTTCACAGTGTAGGCTGGCCTTCAACTCACTGTTGCCAAGGCTGGAATCAAATTCTCAGTAATCCTCCTGCCTCAGCCTCCTGAGTGCTGGCATTACAAGGGTGCACCAGCCATACCCAGCTATGGAACCATCACTATCTTCCAACCTCAGGAATTTTTCATCTTCCTGAATTGATTTACTTCTCTTTAATTTTCTTAGCAGTTGAGAATTAATGATCACTAAGAGGCCGGGCATGGTGGCACATGCCTATAATCCTAGCAGTCAGGAGGCTAGGCAGGAGAACTGCTGTGAGTTAGAGGCCAGCCTGGGCTACACAGGGAATTCAAGCCCAGCCTTTGAACTACATAGCAAAACGCTGTCTCAAAAAACAAAACAAAACAAGAATCACTAAGAAGGTTGCCATGAATTTGAGACCAACTTGGGGTACATACTGAGCACAAAGTCAGGCCAAACTATAATAGCAAGACCTCATTCCTCCCAAAAAACAAGCAAAAAAAAATTGCTATTGTCAGTTTTTAGTTCAGATCCTTCCTGGGCTCAGGGAACCCACTTCTCTCCTTCTCTTCCTCACGTCCAGTATTTCAGTGTCTGGACAGCAAATCTCAGAGAGGCTCTTTCTCTGCTGCTTCCCACTCTGCTATCTTCCTGGAAGCCCTGCTGTCATGATAAAATACTGGACTAAGTCAGCTCTAGGTCCGACCTAACATGGCTGCGTTATCAACCAACATAAAACCTCAATTCTGAACCTGACCTGCTTGAATGGAAGTGTGTTATCATTACTAGTTACCTACTGTTGACAAATTATTGAATAAAATACAGACATATACACTTAGGAATGGTTCAATGATTGTTTTGTGCTCATAGAAACTCTTAATTTTTTTTTGTTTGTTTTTTGATGCAAATTTTCACTATGCAGTTCAGGCTGGTTTTGAACTCACTATGTAGCCCAGGCTCCCTTGAAGGGATCGTTCTGCCTCAGCCTCCCGAATGCTGTGATTATAGCTGTAAACCAGCACATCTGGTTAGGACTCTTTAATTTTCAATCTCATAATCAGAACTACTAATACAAATACTTCTGCTTCATTTTGTATTTTCTGCATTGTCCTATTTTCTGATATTTGAAAGGCTTTAGGGAAAGAAAAATACTTGAGAATTTAGTAGAATACTGGACAATGATGTGTATGTATTCTCCTTTGTCCCATGCTAAGGTGCATAGTGACTTCATTATGGAAGAGTAGGTTGAAGTTAACAGGAATCTTTCTTTTTTCTCTTGGTACAAGAGATCGAATCCAGGGGCTTATATATGCTTGGTAAGTGCTCTACCACCAAACTATATCCACAGACCTTAAAAAAATTTTTGTTGTTGTTTTGAGAGGAGATCTTGCCAGTTTGCCCAGGCTGGCTAAATGCCTTTCGTCAATCCCCAGTTTCTCTGAAGCTGCTGCTGACGGCTGAAGTGGGAGAGCAACCAGCAAAGGGCCATCAACCACGCCCAACTTCCAACATGTTTGAGGAAATGCAATGTTCTAGTAAGGACCTCAACATACACTTAAGGAATGAGCCTTACAGTCTACGGTGAGTTTAAAGTCTTCTAACTCAACAGCTAGATTTATAGCTAAGGACAGAGATAAATAGCTACAGCAGGGACAGAAACTATATATTTTTTTTATCTTTTCAATTACTTTATTAAGGTATAATTTACATATAAAAATTTGCAACTAGTTATACAGTCTGATGAATTTGGAAACAGATATACATACTGGTGAAACCACCACAGCAGCATACAGATGATTTCTGCCCTTTCTAAAACTTTCTTCCTACTCATTTGCAGCCAATTTCTCCTTCCACGTTGGCCCCAGGAAACCACTGGTACATTTTCTGTCACTAAAGATGAGTCTGTATCTTCCAAGATCCTACATAATGCAAGCATCTGAATTGCATATAGTGGAAATGCTGTTATGTATAGCACCGAAACACGTGTATGCCAGCACTTGGAGGTGAGGCAGAAGAATTGAGAGTTGGAGTCTTGCCAGGGCTAAACGGTGGGCTTGGGGTAGACTTGGACCATAAAGCAGCCAGACTCTGTATATAAAACAGTAAGGAAAGAGTCGCAGATGTAGCTCAGTATGAAGGCCCAGGGTTCACTCCCTAGTACCCTCCCCCCCACACCCACCCAAACAAGACCAAAATAAAACAAATCCCCACAAACTTGAAAAGCAACACAAACTCTAATTTAAAATCCTAGAAAAAGGGGGAAACCACCAAATCCAAATAAAATAAGTTTCCAAGAAAGAGAAAGTAAGGTGGAAAACAAGGAAATTCTTGAAAAAATGCTATTTGCTTCCTCTTTGTCTTGTTAATTCTTTTTCAATTCTTTCTTACCTTCTTTCAGATTAATTAGGCATTTCTCAGTTCTATTTTATCTCTGATTACTAGCTATTCTCTTTTGTAGATGCTCTCTGGTTTACAATGTGCATTTTAATTTAACAGAATCTGTACTATTGGATTAATTCATAGAATGACCAAATACTGAATGGAAGGGCTAAAAGGAAAAGCTCAATGTAAAGTATACCACAAAACTTCACAGAGAAATTATCAAGAAAGGAAAAGTCAAAAGATACAGAGAATTGTCAGGGATATTGCTTAGTGGCAGTGTCTGCCTGGCAAACGTCAGGTCGTAAGTTTGATTCCCTGTACCAAAACAAAACAAAAAATTCTGTAAGATACAGGGAATTAATCTTGTAGTCCCAAAATTTTCCTAACAGAAATCCCAGAAATCCCGTGGTGGTCCATGTCAATATTCTTGCCACTGAAAAGCAAAGGCAAGAAGATCCCAAGTTTGAGGTCAGCTGGAGCAAAACCTAAAGAGACTGTCTCTCAGAAAAGAAGGGTTAGGGATGTCCTCAGTGGTACAGCATCCCTGGCTTAATTCCCTAGTAATGAAGAAAAGAAAGAAAGACACAAAAGGGGGGAAGAAGTAATTCTAAAAACAACACAAACATCACTGGACTGTAAAACATCATAAAAAGTTTCTACAGAGAAACTGGCTACCTGTAAAAGTATAAGAATCAGACTGCCATCACGTATTTCTTCAAAAACAGGATAACGGGAAGAATGTACCAGGACCTTCTAAACTTTAACGGAAGTTATTTTGAGTTGTTAATTTCATATCTAGCAAAAAATTATGAGCTGTTTTTATGGTCTGGGAAAAATTTTATGCAACTTAGTTGTTTCTACCCTTTGAAACAAGGAGAAAACTTCTGGATGTCACATTAGGGTGAGAATAATTTAAAAATACATTTATGCTTAATATTATAAATAAATTTATTGATTTACATTTATCACTGTTATAAAAATAAAGCACTGAAAAACTATTTTTCCTGCTTATGATTATTTACTGACATTTAATTTATTGAAATTATAAATTTGTATTTAATCTTTAGTATACATGTTTAAAATAATGTCTGTTAAATTATAAATACTGCTTTTTCCACTCTGCAATAAGCCACACTCTTAGATAAGAGAGCAGGGTTTGACAGCACATTGCCTGTAATCCCAGGATTTGGAAGGCTGAGGCAGGAGGATTGCCATGAGTCTGAGGCCAACCCGAACTTCACAGCTTAGACCCTGTCTCAAAAAACAAAAAACAGGGCTAAGGATACAGCTCAGTGGCACAGGCGCCTGTCTGGCGAGTGCAAGGACCTGAGTTTCATTCCCGGTACAAAACAAACAAAACCAAAAGCAAACAAAAAATTAAAAACAAATAAAACAAAAGCTCTGTAATAAAAATGAAATCATAATACATGAATGATCTGTATTTTGCTATTTATTAATTTTTGCAGTGCTGAAAATCACACTCAGAGGGTGGTGCATCTTACACACGAGCTCTCCCTCTAAGCTACATCCCCAGTCCAGCTACATTTTGTCATTTAAATAATATATTCAGTACAATTTTCCATGTGGAATAAAAGCAACATGCTTGAGAACAACTTTAATGCTGCACAGTAAGAACTACTGATTTTATTATGGAGCACACACACATTTTATGATAGAAGTAAATTTTCCTAAAAGCCAGAAAGTAGCATTTTATTTAAAAGTATGCATAATTTAAAATCAGTGCATTATACTTACATTTTTAAAAAACCTAAACTCAGTTATGTAAAAATTATTTTTGACATAAGACACTGAAAAATGAAATTCTTCTCTTTTTTTGCCTTTTCGACACAGGGTTTCACCATGCAGCCCAGGATGGCCTTGAACTCACTTTGTAGCCCAGGTGGACCTTGAACTCACAGCAATTCTCCTGCCTCAGCCTCCCAAGTGCTAGGATTACAGGTATGTGCCACTATGCCCATCTGAAATTCTTATAAAATACACATAAATTATCTCTGTAGGAATATTACCATTTTACCAGAAGACAATCATTAAATTTACCTTTTTATTAGACTTCAATTTTTGATAAAATTTGCTAAAATTAATGCTGTGTTTATTTTTTAGTTTAATGCTGTGTTTAAACACATTTTGGCTCATTTGGAATTTTGACATAAGTATATCTTCACTATGAGATATGTGTAAGATACATGACAGTTCATTTCACATTTACACACAGAAATCCTATTCTATGGTTAATTCTCTCTGTTGGTGGGTCCTAAGCAGTCTAAAACTTTTGAGAAAAGCAGTGTTTGAGTTTCTTCACTTTATTTGCCTACAGTAATTTTCCTCTGCCTCAGTAAAACTGGAAATTCAAAACAAATCAAGAATAATGAACTAAATGACCATGGGACAAAGATTTCTCCTATGGATTAAGATACATTCAGTGTAACATTATTGACACTTTCCTACTTACACGGCAATGTGATCAAAAGTTTAAAATCAGTGCAAATCTTTTTTTTTCCTCCTACAGTACTTGGGATTGAACTCAAGGCCTTTTGCACAGCGTTTTGCTATGTACGGCAGCCTGGTCTTAAATTCACTATGTAGCCCAGGCTAGACTTGAATTCACAGCAATCCTTCTGCCTCAGCCTCCTGAGTGCTGGGATTACAAGCATGCTCCATTATGGCTGGCTTTTAAAAAGTTTTTAGACAGGGCCTTCCTAAATTGCCCAGGCAAGGCTCAAATTTATTATCATCTTCCTGTCTCACCCTTTCAGTGCTGGGACTGATCATCTGTGTGTGCCACCATACTTGGCTTCTGTGACTCTTGTAAACCCAGAAATTCCATGTGTAGCAATTTATGGCAAGATAACTAATAGGTAAGGAGATGTATACAAGGATGCTCACTGTTGTTGTTTAAACAGAGAAAAACTATTCAATTTAAATGTCCACTGTAGAAAATTAGGAAATTAGCCAATACAGCCATACAGTCATACTATGGAATATCAAATAGCTGGTTTTATTTGTTTTTTTGAGACCAGGTCTTGCTATATAGTTCAGGCTGATCTTGAACTGCCTGTGTAGCCCAGACTGGCTTAACACTCACAGCAACCCTCCTGCCTCAGCCTCCTGAGTGTTAGAATTACAGGTATATACCACAATACCCAGATGGTCAGCAGCTGTTAATATGATGACAGATTGCCTGCCTATTTAATGATTAATCAGATCAAAAAGAAGAGCAAATAATCACTGCTATCTATGAACACCCAGGAAAAAAAATGAAAACAATGTTCACAAAAAGCAGTTTGCTGGGCATGGCGGCACACGCCTGTAATCCTAACACTTGGGAGGCTGAGGCAGGAAGATTGTTGTGAGTTCAAGACCAGCCTGGGCTATAAAGTGAGCTCAAGGCCAGCTTGAACTGCATAGCAAGACCCTGTCGCAAAAAGACAAAAAAAAAAAAAAAGAAAGCAGTTATCTCCTTGTGTGAATCATCATTGAACTTTTTCCCTTTTTAAATATATATTTTACAATATTTTAATACAGTGAGATAATTACTTCCCAAAAATCATAAGAGGGAAGGAAGGAAAAAATCGTAAAAGATGTCAATTTGTATCACTTAGGAATCTATATTTACCAGAATAAATTATGTTGTGAAAGTGTCACTGCAGAGATAGGAAGTCACTTCCATTCTTGTCACCTACGAGGAAGAACCCTTTGCTGAGATTATTATTGTGCTGAGTCAGACATAATTTCCTCTTCCTTTCTCTCTCTCTCCTTCTCCCCCTCCACCCCCTTCTAAGGCAGGGACTTGCCATGTAGTCCAGGCTGGCCTCAAATTCTCAGTGACTTCCTTGCCTCAGCCTCTTGAGTGCTGGGATTACAGGTTTGCACCACTCCACGCCTCACACATAAGCCAGAGTTCTGCCACCGAATTTCACTCCTGCTCCTTCCTCCTTACTTTATGTGAACACCTGCACAGTGTTCCAGATAAGGGGAGCGTTTACAAGAGGACACAGTTCCAAAGAAGGGACTGATGAACATAAAACCTACAATTACTTTTCTTTCTATTCCCTTTAATCTACAGACTAAAGAACTACATATATATTTAATACTTTTTATATAGCATTTATAATTTTATATAGCATTCATAATTTTCTTACCTTATTTCACTTATCCATATTAATAACCCTATACGTAAGATTATTCCCTCCCTCCCCTCTTCCCTTTCTCCCTTCCTTCCTTCCCTTCTGAGGCACAGTCTTGCTATGTAGTTCATGTTGGCTTTAAACTCTATGTAGCCCTGGCTGTGGCTTTAAACTCTATGTAGCCCTGGCTGTCCTCAAACTCATGGTGACCCTCCTGCCTCGGCCTCCTGAATGTGGTAATTATAGGGCATGTGCCACTGTGCCTGGGGTCTGAATATTCCTGCTTTATAAAATCTGGCTCATAGATTAAGTACGTGACCAAAAGCCACTAAGTCTTTACATAGTAAATCAGAGTTCAGCTGCAGATCTGTTTAATTCCAAAGTTCTGGTTCTTTCCATTGTGTAATATTACTTGCATTTTTTTGAAGTTATTAAAAGAAAAACATTTAAAATAGTACTTTAGAAATAGTAACTGACTATAGAAGTTGCTTTTCTGTTAGATCACTATATAGGGTCACTTACTAGGTAACGAATTTCTTGGAATAAATTGGAATTTATTCAGAATTTAATGTACTTGCATAAAACTGAGGTAGGTTTCCATTTCCATTACAGGATAAAAGCTTTTTGACTGAAGGAGTTTCACCTATACACATATATGTATCATTGCTACTGCAAACATAAATTTTACATGAGAAGCCGATTACCAGAAGCAGGAAATGGTTTATTATAAACAATGCGGAGGGAAACAGTAAACTATCTTGCTCCTTTTTAAGTAAACATAATTAGGTAAAGCACAAAACAGAAAACCATGCAAAGACCCCACTTCAACAGTGACTTAGAATTTAAAAGAATTTTAAAAACCTATTAACCAGACTGATGTAAAATTGACCTTTGCACTCTGTTATGAAAGTTTCAACAAAGCAAATTACCTTGTTTCTTTCCATGATTGTGGCTGCAAACCCCTAAGGTCAACACTAGACCTAACCACTGAATTTGATTTGGTGTTCACCCAACTTAAGCTTGTGACCACACTTGTGGAAAGAATCAAGTTCAAGAATACAGGTACTGCTGCAATCATGTAATACCAGAGAAAGCTAAATTTCAACTACTATGTGGTTAATGAGTTAAAGATCTTGGGTGGCAAAAGAAAAAAGAGAATAGAAGGAAAAGATGAAAACAAGCTTTTGTAAATAAGAGGGCTGAAGGGAGTGGAGGGAAAGGGGGAAAAATCAAGATACATGTAGAGGCATAGATTCCCTATGGTGAGTGTTACTGTGCACATCTAAAATGTATCAGTGAAATTCATTTTAAATATTTAAAAATTAGACAGAAAAAAAAACCTTAATTAAGGCAAAAAGCTAAGGAGAGTTCCTGTTTGTGACAACATTATTTCATTAAAAAACACTGTAGGACATTTTTGGAATGCCCATTTAAATTCACAAACTATCCTGGGCTTGCTTCCTATGTAGTCTACATTACTACATAATCTTTATGCAATTAAAAGTATCTTTTAAATAATTCTTTAAAAGATAATAATTTTAATTTCAAATAATAATTCTTCCGATTATAAGAAATACATGAACATTGTAGAAATTTAAGACTGTAATTTTAAAAGCCAAGGCCAGGCATGGTGGTGCACGCCTGTAATCCCAGCACTTGGGAGGCTGAGGTAGGAGGATCATTGCACATTTGGTGAGACCAGCCTGGGCTACAAAGTGAGCTCAAGGCCAGCCTGAACTGCACAGCAAGACTCTCAAAAAGACAAAACATTTAAAAATTAAAAATTAAAAAATAAAGCCAAGCCTCTCCATTTGGAGATAATCAGGGTTGGCACATTAATACCTATCTTTTGGAAATTTCTGTGCGATGGTGTGTGTACATGTGCTTGTGCATTTATAAAAATGGAACTAAATAATGTGTTACTTTCTTACATTTTCATTCTTGTAACTTATATTGAAATGGCCCCCAAAGCTTCATGTGCTCACAGGTGGGGTTTTTTGGAGCTAGGTGAATCTAGGGTGTGTGATACTGTGACTAACACTGTGTGGTACTGAATTAGTCCACTGCTTGGTTTAGCACAGTTCTGGGTGGATGGGAAGGCCCAATTTGAGTGTGGGTCGTACCACTCAAAGGCTGGTAGCCTGGATGGGGTAAAGGGAAAGTGGAACTTGCTTCACTGGCTACTGCTCTGCTGCCTTCTGCTTGCCATATACCATGGACTATTTCTCCTCTGTGATGCCCCTCTGCCATGGAGCCAGCCAACTACGGACTGAAACCTCTACCAATTGTGAGCTGAAACTTGTGGGTATTGGGTATTTTGTCTCAGCAACGAGGCAAGAAAATTAGACAACATATGGTGGGACTATATTGCTATGTCAGGTGAACAGTATCCATTAAATGGGTAATTAACCTCCTGTTACTGAAAGTTTAAGACACTACTTTTTAAAAAAAATATAAACAGTGCTGAGATAAACATCCTTGTACACATACTACTCTGTACACTTTAGAGATAGGATCTTTTTTTTTTTTTTTTGGCGGTACTGGGGATCGAACTCAGGACCCTGCGCTTGCTAGGCAAGCGCTTATTCCACTGAGCTATATCCCCAGCCCTAGAGATAGGATCTTGATTTGTAGTTGAGGCAGGCCTTGAACTCACTTGTGGAGCCCAGACTGGCCTCAAATTCACTTTGTAGTCCAGGTTGGCCTTGAATTCATGGCAATTCTCCTGCCTCAGCCTCCTGTGTTGTGGGATTACAGGCGTGCACCACCACACCCAACTTTACTGTGTATTCTTTTTTTTTTTTGAGAGAAAGAAAGCTTTTGTCTGAGATGCACAGAAAGGGGCCTGGAGGTGGTTGCCCCCATGTATTCTTACAAGAATTAAAACTGTCTAAATTCAGTCTTTTCAATAATTTAGATCTGCCTTTTTGCCAAGTGATTTGAAATAACATGGTATGATATGATTTTACTGAACATAATTTACTAATTTATCTTTTTCAAAAATTCTTACCTCGCAATAACAGATTCAGCTGGCATGATATTGGGTACATAATGGGCCATTGGGGAAATGAAGTGTCCATCTAGGATCTTACAGTCTGACTGCTCTTCAATCTAAAAGAAAGGAAAAACAAAGAGGCAAGTGGACTCTATCTTGGCTGTTCCCATAATAAACTGGGTGCGTATTTAATAAAAGGCTCTGCTGAATGGAGACCTTACTCTAGTCCTTACTGTATTTCCTTTTCACTCTACTCTGATTTTCAAAAGACACTGTTCCTATACATTTATTTTCTTTTCTTTGTATTTTTGAGACACAGTTGTCCTACGCAGTGCAGGCTGGCCTTGAACTCACTTTGTAGCCCAGGCTGGCCTCAAACTCAAAGGGATCCACCTGTCTCAACTTCCCAAGTGCTGGGATTACAGGCGTATGCCACCATGTCTGGCCATTTATTTTCTCTCTGTATGCTTTACCGCAGCCTAGTTGGGAAAATAAATAATAAATGTCATTCACATATTGACAGCAATAACACAAAATAAAATACTAATTAAAAGAATTCAATAGCATTCAACAATGTAATCGTAAGAACTATTTAAAAATTGCAATAATTAACCACAATCAATTAAGAGCTGACATCAGATACAGTGGTTCAGTACTGGCAACTGATTGATACAAGGTGTCACAGGTAAATACATTAAATAAGAAAAACTGGAAACCAGCTAACATTCAGTGTCTAAACTTATTCTCCCCTCAGGGCTGGGGATATAGCTCAGTGGAATAAGCGCCTGCCTAGCAAGTGCAGGGTCCTGAGTTCGATCCCCAGTATCGCAAAAAAAAAAACTTATTCTCCCCTCAAATACAGTAGTTATTTTCTTAAAAAAAAAAAAAAAACAGCGTGCCAACAGTAAAAACTAAAGTACAAGTAGCAGAAAAATACCACAAATTTTCAATAGTCAGAAACATTCATCAGTCTCTGGTTTTGTGTCTATAAATTACTTCACCACCTCTCTTTGTTTCAGTGGTTTTGGGGATTGAAGCCAGGGCTTCACACATGCTAGGCAAACACTTCACCACTGAGCTACATCCAGCATTTTTTTGGAGACATGGTCTCGCTGTGCAGTTCAGGCTGACCTTGAGTTCACTTTGTAGCCCAGGGTGGCCTCGAACTCACTACAATCCTCCTGCCTCAGCCTCCCAAGTACTGGGATTACAGGCATACATCACCACGCTCAGCTTCATCCAGCATTTTTAAAAACACAAATTTTAGCTAGTTGTGCAAATGTCCTTTATTTAAAAATGTATATGCAAATTGAATTTCCATAAATTTCACACACTGAATTTCCATAAATTTCTGCAAATTATTTTCAATACTTTGAGATTTTAATAGCTTTTATTTCTGCACTAATATGATATATTGGTAACTGCAACTTTATAATACTCATAGTACTAGTCTTTCTGTACTTTACCTGTTAAGAGCATTCCTGATCTGACTGTACTGTCATGTATTTTTCCAAAATGATTTCTGATGCTCACATGGGTCTGAATTCTAAATGGAATACTTCAACTGTAATTGTGCTGCCTTTTTTTTTTTTGGTCTTTTTGAGTCAGGGTCTCACTATGCATGTTTGTTTGCTTTTCGTGTTTTGTTTTTCTCTTTGAGACAGGGTCTTGCTATGCAGTTCAGGCTGGCCTGGGCTTACTTCGTAGCCCAGGCTGTTCTCGAACTTGCAGTGATCCTCTTGCCTCAGTCTCCCAAGTGTACCACCAAATTACAGGCGTGTACCACCAAACCCAGCAATTGTGCTGCATTTAAGAAAATGTTTAAGAAAACCTAAAACTGGTATTAAATTTTTTATCTAAAAAAATCTTTTCAGGGCTGGGGATACAGCTCAGTGGAAAGCACTTGCCTGGCAAGGGCAAGGTCATGAGTTTGATTCCTGGTACCAAAAAATAAATAAATAAATTTTTAAAAAAGTGATCTAAAGAGTCAATGCAGTCCCCATCAAAATTCCAATGATATTCTTCACCATATCAGAAAAAAAAACCCCTTAAAATTCATATGGAAGCACAAATTATGCAGAATAGTGAAAGCAATCCTAAGCAAAGACAGCAAGGCAGAGGCATGACAATACTTATAATACAAGCCACAGTAACAAAAATAGTACACTCCCGCACAAAAATATAGACCGCTGCAACAGAATAGATGGCACAGGAACAGATCTGTATAACTACAGCCATCTGTTTTTGTTTTTTTTTTTAGTACCAGGAATCTAACTCAGGACCTAACACTTGCCAGGCAGGCACTTATGCCACTGAACTATCTCTCCAGCCCTAGCCATCTGATTTTTGACAAAGGTACCAAAACCACATACTGAGAAAAGACAGACTCTTAACAAATGGTGCTAGGAAAACTAGATATCCACTTATAGAAGTCTGACACTAGATCCTTATCTCTCATCCTATACAAAAATCAATTCAAGCCTGGTGTGGTAGCACACACCTGTAGTCCTAGCACTTGGGAGACTGAGGCAGGAGGATCTTTGTGAGTTTGAGATCAGCCTGAGCTATAAAGTGAGCTCTAGGCCAGCCTGAACTGCATAGCAAGACCCGTCTCAAAGAGAAAAACAAAAAACAAAAAACAAAGAAAAAAATCAATTCAAAATGTATCAAAGACCTACCTGTAAGACCTGAAACTTTGAAACTGCTGGAAGAAAATAATGTAAACACTTCAAGCCAAAGGCACAGGCACAGACTTCCTGAACAGGGCTCCAATAGCACAGGAAAGAACAGCAAGAACCAACAAATGGGACTACACCAATGTAAAAAGTTTTTGCATAGTAAGAGAAAAATCAAGAGTGAAGAGGTACTCTAGGTAACAGGATAAAACCTTTGTCAGCTACTTTTCCAACAGATGAGTAGTATCTAGAATATGTAAGAAACTCAAAAATTTAACACCAGAAAATCAAATAGACCAATCAATAAATCAGCAAATGAACTGAGCAGATACTTCAAGAGAAGTACAAATGGCAAATAAACATAAGAAAAAAATGTTCAACATCTTTAACCATGATAGAAATGCAAATCAAAATTACACTGCCATTTCCTCTTTTTTTTTTTTTTTGTCTTTTCGAGACAGGGTCTCACTATGCAGTTCAGGCTGACCTTGAGCTTACTTTGTAGCCCAGGCTGATCTCAAACTTTCAACAATCCTCCTGCCTCAGCCTCCTGGGTGCTGGGATTACAGGTGTGCGCCTGGCTCATGCCATTTCCTCTCATTCCAATCAGAATGACTATTATCAAGAACAG
>PVLD010012850.1:0-58486 GCA_004027595.1 Dinomys branickii
TACAATTCGAAGATATCAATGGATAAAGCAACAACTACTGTTGAGACCATATCACCTTGTCTATAGATTAGTTGTGATTGTACTATTTTCTATGATAATGGGTGTCTGTTTGTCAATATGTTTTTGTACTTTTATGTTTCTAAAATAAAAAAAAAAAAATGCAATCATGATCTGGCTGACCTGGCCCAGCAGGCCATAGGGCTGCAAGGTTTAGGGTCCACACTCTTTCTAGGTGAATGTGTGGGCTGTCACATAGCATTCCCTGCTGTCTGATTGTCCAGGTGTTGGTTAGCCAGTGTACTCTGTTAATGTCAATACTGGATGTGTCGGGCTGGAGGTACAGCTCAGTGGGGTAAGTGCTTGCCGCTAAGCACTAAGGCCCTGAGTTCGATCCCCGGTCCCGGAAAAAAAAAAAATACTGGATGTGTCACTCAGACAGTCAGTTATTGACCCACAGTTAACTTATCAGCCTCAGACACTAAGAGGGCTGTGGCTACAAGTGCCCACAGGCAAGTGGCCAGGCTTGGACAGCACAGTCAAACTGCTGGGAGAGATATGCTCCCGCCAGGACAAAGTTTGTAATTTAAAAGAAGACATAGGCCACAAAAATGTACTATCCAATTAGTGAGTGGAAAATAGATAAGCTTTCCAAATGTATGGTACAGACAACGGAGAACATGGGTGTGTCCTGAGGAACTGAATGGGAAAGTCGGGGTGAATGGTAGTTTTAGGGGTGGCTTCACCTATCAGTCTTGAAGTAAGGGTGATCAATTCTATAGGAGCAAACTCAGCTCACAGCAGCATCTTAGGAACAAGAAACCCCACAGGCATTTTTGCAAAGATCAACTATGTCATGATGTTTTCCCAGCAATTCTAAGAGACAGATGAATGAAAAGTAGCCACCAATATCTTGGGGAGGTGTAAATTTCATGTTACTGTTTGAAGGGAACAGTGCTATTGTAGCTGAGAGATTTGCTGTCAAAGGTTACATTTTGTTTTTCAGGAAGGATCAAGAAATTGTGGGAAGTTTTGCTTTTGGTATTTTGGAGCCTGGGACACATGGCCCACGTTTTATTGTGAAGAGATGGAGGCTGTAGACCAGCAGGACATTTATTGGAGCTAAAACAGGCAGCGTATGGTGTGTTAGCAAGAACTTAGCGTTTAGTCCTGCTATGGCTTCAAAGTAGCCCTGTAACTTTGGCCAAATTCTTGAACCTACTTTACACCATGTTTGGACATTAGTGCAGAAACTTGTTTCCAGTGTCCATAAACCGAATGCTTTTGTGGTGGAGTCCCTCCCTAAGGAATGTGGTGAAGACCTCAGGACAAAGAAGGACAACTAGGTCCAGCCAGCTTCTATGCCCATATGTGTGACCTGAACTATTACCATATACAGGAGACAAAAGAGCAAAATTGTACAAAAGGAACCGCCCCACTGAGTTCAGGGCTGACTTTTGGTATTATCCCACTGAGCCTATGCTGGCACAAATACAGCTGTTTCCTGGGGTGCGGTGGAGGCAAGCCTCAGTGCCCGGATTCTGAGTGCAGCTTCCCACTACATTTCTTGGGGGCTCGGCCAGAAGTTGGGGACGGTGTTTCATCACCCTTGTCACTGGGTTGTCAACTTTGGGGAGCCCGTAGACCCATCCAGGGCCCAAAAGGAACCTGGTGAGGCTCAGGAGCCAGCTCAGGCAGCACTGGCCCTCAGACTGCTAAGTGCCTGGATTCATCTTGGTAGACCTACTACTGAGTGGCAGAAGGGGCACCTGATCACCTCCCAGAGTTGCCCAGTAGTTGCCCAGTAGTTCCACAAGGAACAAAACCACAACTTCAAAGCGATGGTGCACCACCAGTTCAGCCCAGAGAGAAAGCAGGCCGTTTGCAGATCCCAGTCCTGCCAATCCCACGTCAGGTTCGGGAGTTTCTGAGGGCCACAGGCTTCTGTGGAATTTGGATGCCCCACTTCTTCGTCTTGTCAAAACCTCTTCATGGGGTCCCAGAGGGGGTAGAGCAGGAACCTCTGTTATGGGAGGAGTACGGCAAAGGGCCTTGGAGCTCAGACGGGCCTCACCAGCGCGCCTGCTCTGGGCCGCCAGACACGCCCACCCTTCTTTACATTCGCCAACACACCGGTACTGGGGCCAGCCGCGTCCCAGCCCGCACGCTGGGGTCGTGGCATTGCTTTTATCCCCGTATAAAAGCCCCCGCTGTAGGGACTGGGGATTTAGCTCCATGGTGGAGTGCTTGTCTAGCAAGCAGAGGGCCTGGGTTTGGTCCTCAGCACCAAAACATTAGGAAAGAAAGAAAGAAGGGAAGGAAGAGGGAAAGGGAAGAAAAGAAAAGAAAAAGAAAGAAAGAAAGTCAAGTCCCAGCTATAGCACGGAGGCAGGAGCATAAGTGAGCTGTCAGAATAGTTCTGTAACAAAACCCAAACTAAATAAAATAAACATAAGTGGAGTTTGCTTTTAAGCTATGTGCACTTCAGCTGTTCAGGGGATATTTTTCTTGATTTTAAAAACATTCCCATTTCTCATTTCACAGTCTAGTTAGCCCATACATTTATTCTTAGATAATGGAATGCCTTGATATCAGTTATAGTAAATACATGAATCATGTAAACTAGGTGCAGGAAAATAATGACCACCTCACATGCATTTATATCATGAAATCTTAAAATTAGCCATCTGCTGAAGAACTCACATGTGCATGCAGCAAGTATGTGTGCCACTGGACAGGGCTGGCTTCTGACAGATGAAGCAGGTAACCAGCTTGGCAGGCCTGTAGGGACAGACCAACCAGTGGAATAAAATCTCTATATATATTCCCTGCCTTCTTTCTTTCTTTTATCCTTTCCCCCATCCCAATTTTCTTTCCTTTGAGCAGTTTCTTTCCCTTTCACAATATTTATTGTACCTTTTGGATTTTATTTACTCTTTCAGGTTCTTACACTAGGGAGACAACATGATGTGTCACATGGATCAAATTTATTTCACTAATGCGTATGGTCTCTAGTTGCTTCCATTTACCTATAAAAGTCTCAAGTTTATCTTTCTTTATAGCTGAGTAATATTCCATTGTATACAAATACCACATCTTTTTTATCCATTCTTCAGTTGGACATTTGGATGGTTTCCAAGATTCAGTTATGACAAATTATGCTGCTATAAACATGGGTGCACATATATCACTGTGGTATGATGTTCTGAGTTCTTCTGGGAAAATACCCAGAAAGGGAATAGTTGGGTTAAATGGGACCTCTAATCCTAGTTTTTTGAGGAGTCTCTACACTGATTTCCACAATGGTTTCACCAATGTACAATCCCACCAACAGTGGAGAAGGGTTCCTTTTTCCCCACAGCCCCTCTAGCATTTGTTATTGGTTGATTTCTTTTCTTTTCTTTTGTCTTTTTGAGACAGGGTCTCATTATGCAGTTCAGGCTGGTCTTGAGCTCACTTTGTAGCCCAGGCAGGCCTCAAACTCACAATATTGGTTGATTTCTTGATGACAGCCATTCTTTCTGGGGTGAGATGGAATCTCAGTGTTGTTTTAATTTGCATTTCTCAAATGACCAATGATGTTGAACATTTGCCATTAGTATTTCTTCATCTGAGAAGTGTGTATTCATCTCAGATGCCCATTTTTTGATTGGGTCTTTGAAATTTTGGGGGCCTGATTTTTTAAATTCTTTATAGTTTTAGATAGAAGCTCTTTGTCTGAGGGACAGTTGGCAACATTTTTTCCCAGTTTGTGGGTTTTCTTTTTACTGTATTGGTGACTTCTTTTGATGTGAAAAAGCCTTTCAATAAGATGAGATCCCAGTTGTTGATTCTTTGAAGTATTTCCTGTGCAGTTTGGTTTTTGTTCATGAACCCTCTGCCTACCCCTATGTCTTCAAGATTTGTACCTACTTTCTCTTTCAGAGTAAGTAGATTTAGTGTTTCTGTTTTAATATTTAGATCTTTGATCTATTTTGACTTTAGTTTACTGCATGGTGATAGACATGGGTCTAATTTTAGTCTTCAGTGTGTGGAGAGCCAATGTTTCCAGCACCACTTACTAAAGAGGCTACCTTTCCTCCAGTGAACTTGTTTGGCTCCTTTGTCAAAGATAGTGTCTGAGTGTGTTTGCAGTTGTGTCTGTGTCTTCTAATCTGTTCCACCGATCCTCAAGTCTGGTTTTATTGCCAGTATCATGCTGATTTTATCACAGTAACTTTGTAGGATAATTTCAAGTCAAGGATTGTGATGCCTCCTGCCTTGCCTTTGTTGCCCAGGATTGTCTTTGCTATCCTAGGTCTTTTCTAGGTCCAGATGAATTTTAGGAATGTTTTCTCTGGATCTGTGAGGTATGCTAATGGTGTTTTGATTGGGATTGCTTTGGATCTGTGTAACAGTTTTGGGAGTATGGCCATTTTCACAGTTTGATTCTTCCTATCCATGAGCAAAGAATATCTTCCCATTTTCTGAATCTTCTCCAACATCTTTTTTCAGAGTACCATAATTTTTAATGTATAGATCTTTTACTTTGTTAGATTGATTTCTAAGTATTTCTTTTTTCTTTTTTTTTTTTTTTGATTTCTCTAATTTTTCTCTCAGGGACTTTGTTGTTTGTGTACAGAAATGCTATTGATTTTTAAATCCCCAGTCCCAAATGCTTTGCTGTTTGTGTACAGAAATGCTATTGATTTTGCTATTGAGTTCCAGCTACGCCACTGAATTTGGTTATTAAATCTAAAAGTCTTTTGGTGGAGTTTTCATGGTCTTCTATGCAGAGTATCATGTCATCTGCAAATAATGATAATTCAGCTTTCTCTTTTCCTATCCTTATTCCTCTTATTTCTTTCTCTTGTCTAATAGCTCTGGCTGATGTTTCCAGAACTATATTGAATGTTAGTGATAATAGTGGACATTCTTGCCTTGTTCCTGGTTTTAGAATTAAAGCTTTCAGTTTTTGTCCATTTACTACAATATTGGCTGATGGTTTATTATAGATGGCTTTTATCAGATTGAGATAAAGATCATCTATTCCAATTTTTACAGGGTTTTTATCATGAATTGATGTCAGACTTTGTCAAATGTTTTTCTCTATCTATTGAGATGATCATGTGATATCTGTCTTTGCCTCTGTTAGTATGGTATATTACATTTGTTGATTTCTGTATGTTGAACCATCTCTGCATCCATGGGATGAATCCTACTTCCAATTTTCTCTCATGTCTACCAGTTCCACCCACCCCAGTTTTTGCCCTTTCTGTGTTCCCAATTCTTCACACTCTCTATGCCTCAGGAATGGTGTAGCGAGACCCGTGGAGACCCCCAGCAGTAGAAAAGCCTGGTGACCTGGTCTAGAGACAGGGATCTGTGCTACAGTGCAGCTGTGCCCCTCGAGAGTGAGGGAAAGAAACGTATGAGACTGCAAGGTGCCTGCTCCAACAAGCTCTTACTGTGTGCATGTTGATGAATGACATGATGCAGCAGGTAATAGCATGCGTGAGTTTCCTGGTGGGTAGAACTCGGTGAAGGCTTTCAAAATTGTTAGGATCTTTGCAACAGGGGCCTAGCCTGACTCAGACTGTTCTTGAGATGCCTCTCAATCCAGCTCTGTTTCTACCAGAGCTGCAGAAAAATTCATCTCTGGCCTCCATGACACAGCGTCTTTCTACCACAGAGTGGCCAGGGAACGGGTGCGAGAAGTTTGTACCTGTGCTACTCCTGGGTATTGTACTGAAGCCCCTGGGGGCTAGAGTAAGCAGAGCCCAGTGCCTCTCGCCTGGACCCTTTACCCCTCTGCTGTAGGCAATAGAGCTGAAGCACACAGGCACCACCATCAGACACATTTGCGCTCAAGTCTCTCACTGGCCAGGTCACTCCTTCAACAGTACTCTACTTCTCCATGACTCTTAATGGCAGTCCTCATTGACCAGGGCTCCTGTGAGAGTTACAGAGCTCCAGGGGCGAAGCATTTGCCATTGTATCTGACCCGTTAGCTGCCACCACAGTGTGCATCATGATGACAACCATGATGTGCTTCTGAGCTGTGCAGACAGTCACACCCTATTATTTTGGGTCCACAGGACATTGCTGTCAAGCCTCTCCCTCCTTTCATCCCAGCAGAAAAGCAGTTCCTGAATCTCTCCCTAGTGGTTTATGCGTGTGTGTAAGAGAACCCAAAGTGGTTCCTGAATCTCTCTTCCTTCTCCCTGTGGAAGAAGGAAGCAGCACACATTCTCCCCAAGACCCCAAACCCTTCGCCTTTCCGTTTTCTCTCATAAGCAAAATGTACAACTTGAGCCCCACTCCCCCAACCAGTTTCTTTCATCCATTAACCTGAAAGCAAAGGGCCCAGCACCCCAAAGCCCGCCTATATGTTTGCCCTTTCCCGCTCTGCACTCATGGGATACTCCATGAGATGCCTGCTGTGTATTAGGCAAATTCACACCCTGCTGACCACACTCTATGTTATGATAGCACTATAGGAAAACAAAATTAACTTAAAAGCCTTAGAAAATAACATCTATTAAATTCAGATATTCATCAAATCCAATTCACCTTAACTCCCAAATTTCAAAGTTCCGTTAAATTTGTTTCTCATCATTTTTCACCTCCTGCCCATTATTTCTACTGAGCAAATAGAAATTAATTTGGTTTTCATCTGTTGGCAGGTTTAAGGAAAATAAAAGTGTTTTATTGATTTGACGGTGAATCTGAAAGGCTCTCAGACCTACCCTTAAGTCAGTGAATGCTCTAAGGGTTTAGATCGTTAAAAATAAAATAAAATCAAGGGCTGAAAAGAACTGAAGAAAGATAAAGAACAGTTATCACGCCACTGGGGTCCTCTGGAAAGCAAACTGAAGTGCTAGAGCTACCGTAAATTGAGTGCAGAGTGCAAGGCAGTGTAAATAGCCTCAGAGTGGGAGGAGCTTGCGGAGTTCAAGGAAGAAATGCCCCTCCCCTACAGCAGTGAGGGCTCTGCTGTGAGATTTGCAGAATGAATTCCTCCTCTTCCACCTCTCTTTCTCTCTCTCTCTCTCACACACACACACATACACACGTACTCATGTCCTTTTACGTTTTTCAACCCCTCTCATGCAATAGGGAGTACATTACTCATCATGAATTCCCCATGACATTTTCTCCGGTCAAAAGAACATCAGGATGTGTGATGCAGAATTGTGTTCGAAGGCTTAGGTACAGCCTCCAATGCTCTGCTCCTGACTGCTAGTGGTCCTGAGAAAAGAATGCTAGGCACATGGGGCAGAAGGTCCCCAAGCCAGCTTGTCCCAGGAAGCGAAGCTGCTCAGCCCACTCAGCCGGGGCCAGCCAGTCCCGCCCAGTGTACAGCCAAGGGAGCGCTGCGGCACAGCAGGCCCGGCCGCTGAGCATCAGAGAGAAGAGCTGTGACAAGCCGGAGGGCTGAGGGTATTTTGCTACTCAGTGCTACTGTGACGACATCTAACTGATATCAGTAGTGACTCTTTGGATTTTTAACTTGAGCAGGAGTCTCATTATAGTGTTATTCGGGCTGGGGAACAACACCTGCCTGGCAAGCATGAGGTTCTGAGTTCAATTCCTGTTACCCCCCTAAATTAGAATTTATACCATTATAGAGCTGTTCACCAGAATAAGGAAGATGTACAAGAAAAACAGTCTGTAGAGTAGGCTGTGTTAAGTGTGAAGTGCCAGTCTGAAAGACAGCGGGAGGGTGTTTGCTCACTGTCTCAGAAATGGAAATAAGGCTTGCACTGAAAAGGTCCTCAGGACCCTGAGGATAGCCCCCAACAAGTCACAGCATTGGACCAGAGATGCCCCCACAGGGCTTGGTAAGAGGGACAGAACTGCCTCTACCACCTTGCAACCCCCATCTGCAGGCCTAACAAGAAGAACACGGGAGGAAGGGAAGTGTGGTCCTATGGAGAGAGTGACGGAAGTGACAAGCTACTTCTCCGGAAAGAAGAAAATTTCCCAGCTGGACACTGGCTCCAAGAGGAACCACAATGAAAGCATTGTTCTGAGCAGCCCTCCTGAGACCAGTCCCTTCTTCCGAGCCAGATGCTTGGAAGGTCCTTGTGCAGGTTCATGGGGAGCTGCCAGGGCGCAGAGTGCAGTGCACATCTTGGGAGAACTTGGCATCTGCCCCAGGAGAGGAGAAGGTCAGGAACCACCCCTTCCTCATTCTCTGTGGGCCCAGAGGGGCCACAGTCTCCTTCCGCCCCTCTTGGAGAAGCGTGGGCATTAGCACAAGGGTGGGAACATGGGCTGCCTCATCGGTGAGATACCAGCTCTCAGGGGTATCGAGACACGGTAAATCTCAGTGGTACCAGAAGAAAGCAGCTATGCCCTATCAGGAGAAGAGGCCCAGAGGGAAGTGTTTTAAGGGTGTCTCTACCTTCAGCAAAGAAGTCAGAGGAGCAATGTCAAGTCCAATCACAACCCCTCTCCGAGGAAGTGGCCATCTAGGCTATCACTTTAGGTTTTACTGAAACAAAGGCAAATTTAAGGATTGAGATTTGGAGCTGAGCTGGACTAAGTTTTAATTATTCCAAATTACTGAGTCTTTAGGAAATCAAGTCAAGATCACATTAAGGGGGCTAACCAGAAAAAGGGCAGGATTCAAGCAAGTGCAATTAAAATCAGTAAAATAAACAAACAAAATCATTTATATCTGTCTCTATGGCCTGCGACTCTCCCACAAACCAGCTGCATGTGGTAGGCACTAGTGTGGGCCAGAAAGTTCCGCACATGAGCCCATTTCAGGTTGCCCATTGATGGCTTGGGGCGTGTTGTTCAATTTGCTGTGTGAGTGTGGAGCTCGGAGAAAAGATCCAGGATGGAGCTGTCTGGAAGTAATGGATGTAGAGTGGGGCCTGTGCTACAGAGAGAGAAGAGTCCCAGCACTGGGGCCAGTGAATGAACGAGAGAAAACAAGATAAGAAAGAAGTGGTACAACGTTGCCTCCCAGAAGCAAGAAGCACCAAACGTGCAGAAGAGAAAGTGTAACTGTAATGGTCAGGAGACGGGGCTCTGGGGAAGTAATTTGAGAGTGGGAAAACACGAGTGCTTGCTTCCTTTCTCTGGGCTCTGCCCTGGGCAGCACAGAAAGAAGGTGCCATCTGCAAAACAGGAAGCAGAATCTCACCAGACACTGACACGGCTGACACTTGGACCTGGGACTTCCTTGCCTCCAGAATCATGAAAGATAAATTAAGCCACCCAATCTACAGTAATGTGTTACAGCAGCCAGAACAGACTCAGATGGCAACTGAAGCAAAGACACAGAGATGCAGAATATCAGAAGGACCTAGAAAGTACCATGTCTTCAGCAAGCAGACGTCACTTGATGGCCCTGACAGAGGCCACCTCACGAGGGCACTGAGAGAGACGGGAGGACAGAACATGAGAGGCGGCGTAGAGGCTACAGACCCCTCACCTGGGGAGCTTTGCTGTCAAGAGAAGCAACAGAATGGTAGCTGAGGAACCACGAGAATGTGGAGAGAAGTTTCCATCTGTTTGTCCGTTCAAGGAATGAGAGAGGCGACAGCACGCTGAAGGAAGGGACCCAGGAGAGACGCTGGCCATGGAGAGCGCGGCAGCAGACGACAATGACACAGACACAGTAACTACCACGTGCACCGTGCAGGCCTGAGGACTTCACAGAAACACACCCCTTTAACCCTCATGGCCCCGCTGGGCAGCAGAGGACATTAACTTGGTGAGCAGCAGGCACAGAGATGTCACAGCATCTTCCTAGGCTCACACGCCCAGGAAGCGGAAGAACCGAGATTCCCCCACAGATAATTTGACTCCAGGGCCTGCCTGCTTGACCAAGGCCAACTGCTGCTGGAGCTGTGCTCCTCAGAAGTGAGAGGGACTGGAACAGGGATGAGGAGAGGCGGAGGAACACCTTGTACACAGAAACTGGGGTGAGAAGCAGAGTATGGTCACAGGCAGATGGAAAGAGGCGGGACCCAGTGTCATTATTCATTGTCACTGAGCACTAGAGGGCAAGCTCATCAGAGAGAACCACCTGAGGAGAGTTTAGGAGAGCAGTGAATATGCCCTCTAGGGCAGTGGTCCCCAGTAATTTTGACACCAGGGATCAGATTCCAAGAAGACAATTTTTCCATGGTGAGGGGAGAGGAGAACGGTTTTCGGATTCAATTTTCATGAGGGGACACAGCCTAGGTCCCCCCCATGCACAGGTCACAGCAGGGTCTGAGCTCCTGTGAGGATATTCTCACAGGCAGAGCCCAGGCAGTGATGCCAGAGATGGGGAGAGGCTGCAAATACAGACAATAATTTCCTCAGCTGCTGCTCGCCGCCTGCGAGAGGCCTGGTTTCTAAGAGACCGCACTGGTACTGGTCCTAGGAGATGGGAAAGCTAACAGGTCAAGGAAACAAAGTAGAATTATGTCCAGTGGCTGTAAACTCAAAGGGCCTAGCTAACGTGCTTGAGTGGGCTTTTCTCCACATTACTCAGCTGCCATGTCCTCTAGTGACAGCATTTAAACAAGTTTGCAAAAGAAAGACAAGGGTATGATTACAGTCACATGCCAAGGACTCGAAGCTGGACATGGAGGAAACCAAGGATGGGGTGGGCAGAGGAGAATAAAGGTTCAAGTCAAGTAGAAGGACTATTAGAGTGGCAGGACTAGGGTAGGTGAGCTGGGAGCAGAGACAGTACTGGTAAGAAGCCAATGCTTAAGAGTTCGGTGTTCACATTATCGGCAAGGGAATGTTCGATACTAAGACTGCAGAAGCAATGGGCGACGTGGAGAGAACCAAGCCAGGAGCTGAGAGGCCCTGGTGCCAGGTGCAGATTACTAAGAATGAAGACGGGTAGCAGCAATTGGACTGTGGTCAGTGAAGCAGCTTGTGGTGAGCCGAGAATGACCGTTGATAGTAGCAACAGGGAGCAATAGAGAGGAGGAAAACCAGAGGTATAAAACCCAAAGGTTTGGGTGTTTGAAGGAAGAAAGACGTGTCCTTGAGAAGCAGCAGCAGGGTGCTGGCAGATACTCACCTCCCTGCCAGGTGAGAAAGTAACAACAGAAGGTCAGCAACAGTGGCACTAGCGAGGGCTGCAGGAGGGTTGTCCATGGGTCACAACATTTGTTTCCCTTAGGTCCAGCAGGGGCCAGCTGAGGACATAGGGGAGTTTACTGTGACAGGCCAGTAAGTCCCAAAAAGCATGTGGGAGAGCTGAGGAGGCTGGGGAGGAGCAGGACTCTGGGTCAGAGCTGCAGAAGCAGAGAACAGTAGCAGAGGAGACCCACGCCGTGGAAGCCCTGGAGGCTGTGCCATGCTGGTGGAATGTCGGGCATGATGGGATCTGTTCTAATGAGCCCTTAGACTTGACAGGCATTCAGTTCAAGATGGACAGCAGGGCCACCAGGCAATTGTCCTCTCATGTCCATCCCAGTGTATAGTATACCACAGAGGAAGCTTGGGTCTCCCTGAGCTGCCCTTAGGCAGGAGGGATTGGCACAACAGGGAGGAAGAACTAGAAAAGTACTTCACCACGGTTCTGTTCCTATCTGTTACGGTTTAAACCTAAGCGTTCCTCAGAAGCCTCCAGCACTGGGAAGGTCACTGGATCACAGGGAGCTGTACTCCCCCTGGGCTCATCCACTAGTGATTATGCTGTTATGAGGTAGAGTCTGGTAGCAGAAGGCAGGTCACTGGGAGGAGTCTCTCCCTCCGTGGCTCTTCTGCCCTCTCTGGGCTTCCTTGCCGCCATGATGTAAGCAGGTTTCCTCCACCAGACCCTTCCAACAGGCTGTTTGTTTGGGGGTGTTTTGCCTTGGGGCCAGCTGAATTAAAATCATGAGCCAAAATAACCCTCTCCTCCTGTAAGTTAGGGGTGTTGGGTATTTTGTCCCCACAACAAGGAAAGTAACCAAGACACTACTGTACAACAAAGGACAATGATTTATTAGGAAAGTGTTTAATGGACAATATTTGATCCAGTCTGGGCCTTGCTATTCACTGTAAAACTGCAAACACTCAGACATCCTTTTGAAAGGAGCTTAGGTGCTCAACTGCACTTTAATGCTACTGACTTGCATGGGTCCAGAGTTAAAGCACACAAGTGATGTGCATAGGCAGAACAGGGATAATAAACACTATGGAAAGCCCTGCCCAGGGCTCCTTGTGGTCAGTGGAGCTTGTATTTGTGATCCCACCAAAGTTACTAGAATTCTAGCAAGTTAATTCCAATCTACCACTTCCTGTGCAACCCATGGCTCAAAAAAAGACACAAATGTGTATCCAAGGTAGTAGGGAGCCAAAGGGGTCCTAAGTCCAGCCAGAATAATGGCCAACTTGATCAGAGGCCTCAAACCAGGGGTGAACCTGGATTTTATTAATTTGTGAAGAGGGAAGTGGCTCAAGGATGAGTGACTTCGAGAGTGGCAGGAAGTACGTGAGTGCTGTGAGCTGGGCTAGGAGGGAGGCCTGAAATCAGCTCTGCGATATGCAGAGAGAAATGCCAAAAGAGTGATCTGCATGTCACAGATGGGGCAGTATCTGGTGTTTTGGGGTAAGTGCTTCAGTTTTGGTGTGTGATTTTCAAACCCTGAGAAGTCATAGCTTCTTTTCTTGAGGCTAACTCTCAGCCGACAGCATAGCGACACAGCCTAGCTCACACACACTACTTGGGAGCTACAAGCAGGCTCCACTGATCTGTCCACTGTTTAACAACTACACATCAGCACCTCTGCTATACCCATTTGCATTGCCTGAAGCCAGTTCATGGGATAAAGACAAAACTTTGCCAGCTCTGCACACATCAATATGCTGAACAGAGCCAGGTTTAGCCAGATGGAGACAACTGCTCTTCTTTGAAGGAGAGTCGTCCAGGTGGTCCTCCACAGAACACGATCCGTCCAAAGGGTGCTCTCCTACATTGCCGCTATTTAGAATCATCAGAACAGTGAGTACTCAGCTCTGACTCTGCTCAAAAGGGCAATGTGGCATCAGTGAGCAGCTGGTTATTTATGACCTAACCTTGCCATATCCTGCTGTTTCTCAATATAACATTCCATAACCTGAATGTCCATGTACGGATGGCTAGTTAATAAAATTACACCTGCATAAGGTATCACAGCACACACCTGCTAGAAAGGTGCTGCTAAGTGAGCAAAGAGGTCCACAAGCACACATGAGAGGGAGATAGCTGGTGGTTTTCTCGAGGCTACTTCTGCAGGGTTGAAATACTGAGTATTCTATTTTTAAGTTTCTGTAGGCTTTCCATCTTTTCTACAGTGTTCAGTGGCGGCACAGAAGAGTAAGGGATGAAGAAATAAGACTCTTAGTTATCAAGGCCAGTAGCTAATCTCAAAGTTTAATCAAAAGGTCTTACTGCTTCTTAGGTGAATCCATTTGTCCTTTAAGCTTGACTTGAAAACTCACTATCGCACTGATTTGTGTATTTCTCTACTGACTTACATTTCCTGTTTCTCAAGTAAAATTGCATCTGCACAGGATGTCCCATGTCCAACTAGACTGTGGTTTACAGAATTGGTGGCCTAGTGACCCCAGTGAGGAATTGATCACTGTGAATGGTCATCACAAAGAAGACCCACTTTTGATGGCAGAAAAAGCCTTTCTCTTCTACTGTGGCAAAATTAGCTACAGGCCTACAGGGGATGAATGGATGACATGGAGTTCAGGCCCTGCCAGGCCAAGGCTTTGGTTTTGAATCCGATGGTGAGAAGACCAAACCATAAGCCTGAAGGGCACAAAGGAGAAGCCCACTGCACTCCACAGCAGGCGAAGGCTCCCAAGGCTGACCCTGGGCTGACAGGTGTTCTCAGGGTAGCAAGAGGAGCTTAGGGAACAGGCGAGAGTGGGAAAAGGTTGTGCAAATAAGTTTCTGAGTACAGGTGAATAGCACTTGGGAGACCCTTTGAATAACAAGGGAGATTCTGGCGAGGAGACAAAGTAGAGACCAGGAGCTACAGTGATCTGGGCACTGCTGTGAACTGCGCTGCATCTGCACCAAGGCCTGGGGGAGCCACACAGGGCTCATGTGCACACTGTCCCACATGGCGTCAGGAGTCTCCCTCCAACACCATGGTACACATCTGCTTCTCTGACAACATAGTCTTCATTTCCATTTCTGGCCCCGTGGAGAACTGCCATTCACTATGCGTATAGAACTATTGCCATGGTCCATTTTGTGTTAATAGGAACAGAATACCTGACAGTGGGCAGTTTGTAATGCCAAGAAGTGAATTTCTCACTGTTCTGGAGGCTGGGGAGTCCACAATCAAAGAGCCGCCTCTGGTAACGGTCTTCTTGCAGCATCACATGGCAGGAGAGACAGAGATGGTGGGGGAAGTGCAAAATCAGGTCTCTTCCTATAAAGCCACTAATCCCATGGTGTAGCTCCCCCCTGCATTTCATCTGACCTCACCTTCTAATACTAGCCGATGAACTTGAGGATGACACATGAACCTTTGGGGGCCACATTTAAACTATAGCAACTACGTCAAAATTTAAACCATGACTTCTTTAGCTTGTTACTGAAGACTGTCAAAATAGTTGTTTTCTTAGAGCCGGGAGTAGTGGCACACACGTGTAATCCCAGCACTTAGGAGGCTGAAGCAGGAGGATTGTTGTGAGTTCAAAACCAGCCTGGGCTACAAAGTGAGCTCAAAGCCAGTCTGAATTGCATAAGGAGACCCTGTCTCAAAAAAATCAAAAAAACTGAGTTCAATTCCCAGTACCAAAAACAAAAAAAAAGACCAAATAAAAAGTTGTTTTCTCTTTTTAAACTCAAATTACTCTGTGCTAACATCATAAAAATTCAGGGAATCTTTGATTTACCTTAGAATTTTGGTCAATTTTTATATGATACATCTTCACTTGACATTGTAAAAATAAAACTTGCCCTTCTGGGCCATTTAATAAAACATTGATCACGTAAGAATTTATTTTCAAAAACAAACCTGTGAACTGAGAACTCTGAAAATATACTTGATTTAGATGGCTAACTGACTAAGAACAGCAGTCTTTTAAAAAATGGAGGCTCAGCCAGATGTGGTGGTGCAGAACTTCTCAGGAGGCTGAGACATAAGGAACATAAATTGGAGGCCAGCCTGGGCAATCTAGTGAGATCTTGCCTCAAAATTTAGAAAAAAAAAAAAAATCAGGACTTGGATATAGCTAAGTGTTCCTTGGGTTTAATCCCCAATACCTCGTTCCAAAAACAAATTTTAATAACATTTGTCACATATCCCCACTCAGGTACTGGGCTGTACATCCAGCAAAGCTAAGTCCTTAATTTAGGAGAATGCCACAGGCTTCACTGGATATACACAACGGACATGGAGCCTGGGAAGCGGCAAGATGGCTCAACCCCTTGGAGCGGCATTCATAGATCCAACTACAAAAGAGAGGACTTATAAAAAATGCATGCAGGATTTCCTTTTAAGCATTAACACACCATTACTTTAAATGTTGGTTCTGACTTAGAAATTCTTTTCTGCAGGTGCTTTTACCCCCATAACCTTAGCAAGTTGCCAGGGCCCCCAGAGACTACACAAACTGCTAACTTAAAAATTCATTGTAGTGTCTGCTCCCTTCCCAAGATGTGAAATGCACTCCATAACATTTGCTCTTCTGAATCCCGAGACCTTAATCTTTAAGGTCCTGTGTCCTCAGATGTTGCCATCTCTTGTCCATTGTTAATTTACTGGGTAGAGTTTTTAGAAACACATTACACCCAGAAGTCCTAAAATGGGAAGTGAAAGTGCCACTAACCAGCACATTAATTTCCCAGAAATATTTAGTATCAGTAGAGATGATGGGGCTGTCGATGCCCTCAGTTCTTGGGAGGGAGGTGTGAAGCCTCAAACTCTGTAGCTGGCATTTAGCAACAGAGGGCAGCAGGTGGACAGATGATAAGATCCAGTGGCTTGAAGTCAGTGATAGAAGTCCAGGAACGAAAGAAATTCGATTCCATGCAGCTATGCAGATAACGTGAGTTATCAGGGTACGGTAATGAAGTGTAACATTTAGGTACTGCTTTGAAAACATAGAAATGAGCCACCTGGACAAAGGCCCAGACTTGTTAGAGATAAAGCAGACAGCCGCTTAACTTACCACGTTTCAAACAATCATCAATAGAGCCCAGAAACTCGAGGGACTGGAACTCAGATAGGCCCAGTCAAGATTTCTGCTCTCTCAAGTGGGCACAGGGGAAAGAAAGGAAACTGGTGTGTAAGACCAGGTAGGGTGACCCAGCCAGGGCACAGCGGGAGCCCTGGGAGTGACACAGGGGTACAAATGGGGGTAACGGACATTAACTTATTTTAAAATAAATCCTTGGAGTCTAGAGCATGATTAAGAACCATATTTTCTTTTTCTGATGGCTTCAGGCTGAAAGCCTGACTGAATTCAGCTCAAAGCATTTGTCTCAAATTTAGCCCGTGCGTAAATACAGCAGAAACAGATTAAACAGATGAAGGAATTGAAGGGCTAACTCCCCCACCCGACTCCAAAATTCATGGGGTATTTATGTATGTTTCTGTTGTAAAGAAACATTTCTTTTTGTACCGGGGACTGACCCAAGGGCCTCAAGCATACTAGGCAAGTGCTCTCCCATGAAGCTACACCACCACGTTTTACCTTTCATTCTGAGATGGGTTTTGCTAAATTGCCCAGGCTGGATATTATGGAGTCCAGAGGCCTGGCTGAGGGACTCAGCAATTCTGCACACTGGGGTGAAAAGGCCATGCCGCTCCTGCTCAGGGATGCTGCTCACTGTGTCAGTTTGGGAAGTTTAGAAGGCTAACTGAGTGACTGAGCAGGGGCCAGGGCGCTTACTTTGTGTTCATCCTGCCTGTGGGAGAGGAGGGTGGGAGATTACATGAGTGCTACATGCCCCTGGGTGCGGTAGCCTGCTCAAAGTATAACGGAGGAAAAGAGACCTGATCCCTCTTTTTGGCTCTTGATGCTTTGGCTATGGCGTGCCCCCTTGAAGTGTTGCCCCTGTGTCATGCCACCCTGCCTTGGAGCCAGCTGATTATAGACTGAAACCTCCACAAACTGTGAGCTAAATAAACCTTCCCTTCCTTAATTTTGGGCATCAGGTATTTGTCTCAGCACCAAGAGAAAGGTAACAAAAACACAGGATTAAATTTGAGATCCTCCTGCCTCAGCTTCCTAAGTAGCAGGGATTATATCACCACACCCAGACCTTTAGCACTTTTTTAAATGCAGTGACAGATGAAAATAAACAGAACAATTTGATTAGACAAGGATACAAAGAAAACCTCTACAACTTTAAGATTTTGGCCACTAATCATAATCCATTATGGATTATGACCAGAAATACACAGTCCCTCCAAAGAGACAGTATCCACTCTAAATTAATTTTGATATTAACATGTCTGATGAGAGAATGTGTCACTCAGAAAAATAATCAGCTTAATGCAGGAAATGGAAACTCAGAAAGTTACCAGTAAGTACCCTGCACTGGTAAAACAACAAATCTGGGGACACAACTGGTTCACTATAGAGATCCTCTTCGCTACACAGCTTAGTTTTATACCAGCATCCCCTTGGAATAAGAGATCCCTTGGAACCTCTTACATAACTGTACTTCAATTCTGTCTTCACTGAGCAACTCTCTGACTGTTAATCCTGTCTCACAGACACACTGAGACTGGAAGGATTCATTAGATGATAAAAATAAATATTTTAGTGACTGGAAAGATATATTCTCTGATCGAAATTAATAAATCAATAATCCGATTTATATGCCATTCTCTCTAAAGTTAATATGTGCCTGTCCTTTCCTCTTGTCTCCAGAGGTATCCAGTGGGGCACTGGCACAGAAACTTCTAGAACTGAAAATCTAAAAATCAGACTCAGTCAGTGGCAATTCCACCACCTGGTAATTCAGCTTGGCAGCCAGCCAGCCCCTTTAACATGCTAGCATAAAAAAAGTCTTGTACAAGTACATGATACACCTAATATCCTGTGAATTTAGCATGATATGATTATGTGACTCAGAAAGCAACCCTGTAAGTCAGGAACCAATAATAAACTTGTTCAGCTATACAAGATAGGCATCATACATGTCTATTTTTGTGAACTCTAACATAGTATCTAATATATTTCAAGAACTCAGTAAGTTTACTACAAGAAGCATTGTTAAATAAATAAAATTTCAGGAAAAAAAAAGACTTTTTTAAAGAGAAAGAATCCAGTATCTTTCTAAAATTAAGCTACTGATGAAATGTGGTGACTTTTCATAAGACTATTATGTCCAGTGGTTTTCATCCTTTTGAGGAGCTACTCAAAAACTTCTGGAGAACAGAGAGAATTATGAAAATAGATCAGTCATGGAACTGAACTGTTCCTTAGAGTAAAAAGCTGTAAAGATACAGCCTGTTCCTGCTTGTGTTGGTCAGCTTTCTGCTACTGCAGTGAAACACCTGAGATAATCAACTTGTGAAGACGAAAAGTCTACCTCGGCTCACAGTTTTAGGGGTTTCAGCCCATGGTTGGTTGGTCCTGTTGCTTTTGGGCCTGTGGCACCACATTATGGTGTGGAGCCCATGATGGAGAAGAACCGTTCACCTTATGGCTGGAAAGCAAATGAGAGAAGAGACCATCCTAGCACAACCCCTTTGAGGGCACTCCCTAGTGACCAGAAACCTCCCAATGAACCCTGTTTCTTACAGTTTCCAACACCACCCAACAGCACCAAGCTGGGGTGGGGCACTGGGGAACATTCCAGGTCTATAGTCTTGCTTTAATATAAACATATTAACCTGACACTTGCCGATGTCCTCAGGTGAACTTCCCCGGCTGCTCAGGAGGCACTTTGGCTGCCAAGTGCCAGGTGGTAAGGGAGTGCCAGATGCTGTCTTCTCAGCTCCCAACCCCGCCTTTCCCTATGGAAAATTTAAGCTTATACAATAGTAAGCCACCACTTCTGCCCTCGCTTGAACCAGACGGCAAGCCCAGTGCGATGAGTCTGTGTTTAAGATGGTGAGTCAGGTCTCAGATCAAGGTTTGTGCGAGTGCTCTGGTACCCAGTGTAGGATGGGCGACTGGAAAATAAGTCTTGGCATGAATGAATCAAGAGATCTTTTTATCATGAAAGTCAGGAACTTCCACAACTACCTCTCCAACCTTGACAGTACCGCCTCTTAGGACTTTATGGGGGTGTGTACACCTTTCATGGCACCACTGCCCAGGAACAGGGTAACAGACAGGAAGCTGGAGCGGCCTGGAGCAGTGTTACCCAGGCACCCTGGGGTGAGTCTCCTCCTGTCAGAGACTCGGACAACCTGCTTCACATCTCCCACCCTATTTCCTTAACCTAAGAAAGGGAGAGCAGAGCAACTCATAGGGTGAGAATTAAACGAGCTGATGTAAGCAAATCTTTATCATGGCCCAATTTTAAAGTGTTCAGTAAGTCGAAGTGTTTGATGCCATGAGTCACAGTCGTGCCGGCAACTCTCATTCCTCGCGTTCCCAGCAGCCAGCCCCTGGGGCCCCGAGGAATCTATGACCTTCACCACCTCACTCACATCTCCTCCTCTATATTGTAGTTCTGTGGATGGCAAAGGCAGCTGTATAATCAAACAGTTCTGAAGAAGGAGGACAGTGAAGTTATCACGCCCGAAGTTATATGTGTACTGGTGCAGGACAGAGAACTTTTAGTTATTTAATTTACGTCTTTCCTTGATACTAGATACTCGTCGGGGTTTCTTAAAATGCACATATTACTGTACAGTGGTGAAAATGAATAGGTGGAGGAGAGGAAGAAAAGAGTGCAGATAAGGAAACGGCTAGCCGTATTACTGCGCTGAATCGTGCCCTAGGCAATCTCTGGTTAGATCTGGGCAAAGCGGGTTGTGTCCTTTGACTAGCGCAGAGAAGCAGTATGTGCCCTGATACCACAGTCATATGCCAATATATAGCAGCCACTGTCCTAAGCATTCATCTGTATTAACTCTCTTAATGATCACTGTAAAGCCCCCTATTGACTCTACTGTTGTTACTTTTTACACATGTGGGAAACTGAGGCTCCAAAGGGTTAAGGAATTGGCCCAGAGCTTCCTGCGGAAGCACTGATGTCTACACCCTCCTTGTCTGCATTCAGAGCCCTTGCTCTAAGAACTAAGCAACCCTGTTTCTGCAGACATTTCCAGCAAGGCAGCAGGGTAGAGGAAGCACCCCTCACACTGAGATCTGAGTTCTCAGGAAGACAGCGGTTCAATAAAGCACACTGGTTTCCAGGTTTGCTGATTTCTCAGATCAGTTACACATGTGTTTAAGTGGGAGCGGTAGAGGAACTGACACAGAGCTGGCCCCTCTTTTTCTTGTATGTGCCAAGCAAGACCATTAAAGCAGCAGCAACTACCAGGGAGAGTTGACATAACTTAGTAAAGTAAATCATCTTAACACCAAAAAGCAGAGCATAGTGTACAAAGGACCTTGTTTTTAAAATGTGAATAAATTCAGTTTTGTGAAAATGGGTACTGCCCCTATCGTTCTCACTCTGCCCAAGATTGGTGAAGACCAACCAAGCATCAGCGACGCAGGGACTAGCATTTGAAAACCACTGATAGCTTCTTCCCAGATTCTGTCCAGAATCTCAGTATGTCCATGATCTTGCAGCAGAACTAAGACTCCATTTTTCTTCTGGCTGGAAGGTCTCCAAATTAGTCTCTTGAGAATCTGATGATGCGACCGTATTAGAGAACTCAGAAGGTCTGTGAAGAGAGGCCAAAGCGGATGCCCAGAACATTACCCAAGACAGTCACAAACATGAGCACATCACTGCAGTGGCTGAAATCCAACTCGGTGACATTTATGAGACTGTGCTCTCAGTCCTGAATGAAACCAGTGACTGTTACTTTAAAAAGAACATGAAGTGTGTATAGAAGTTTAACAACAGGAACATTTTATATTTTCCTGATGGAAACATTTGGGCAGTATTTGTCTTTTTTTTTAAACAGAAAAAATTATGTAACAAAATAACAACAACAAAGACAAAAATAAAAAAAAACAAAAACAATAAAAACAATGCAAGATTTCAAAGCAAGATGATAGGAATTAACAATGGTTGTTATATTACATATTATTATCTTCCATGAAGTTGGTCAGATTACCAGATGTAAGAATGCAGATTGATCAGACAAGTAAAGAGACTAAAAAGTAACAATAAAAAATCATTAGAAACAATACAGAGCTTCACTAAACAAGATAGTAGGAATTCAACAATGGTTCTTATACTGCATGTTGTTGTCTTCAAATTAATTGTTGAAGTTACCAGATCCAAGCGTGCAAAATTGGTCAAGAAAAAATTAAACATTCCTTTCAGTAAACTAGACATCAGCAGTACAATTTTCCCAGCTATCATATATTTTTGTCTTCTTTCTTTCTCTTCTCCTTTCCCTCATCCCAGTTGTTCCTTCCTTTTGAGCAACTTCCTTCCCCTTTCACAGTGTCTACTGTGCCTTTTGGATTTTATTTACTCTTTCAGGTTCTTACACTGGGGAGACAATACAATGTTTACACATGTGGGTCTGAGTGATTGCACTTATGAGTATGGTCTCTAGTTGCACCCGTCTACCTATAAAAGCCTCAAGTTTATCTTTTTTATTGCTGAGTAATACTCCATTGTATAAAAAATACCATATCTTTTTTATCCATTCCTCTGTTGATGGGCATTTGGGTTGTTTCCAAGATTTAGCTATGACAAATTGTGCTGCTATAAACATAGGTGCACATATATCACTGTGGTATGATGTTTTCAGTTCTGGAAAAATATCCAGAAGGGAAATAACCGGGTTAAGTGGGACCATTGTGAAAATGGCCATACTCCCAAAACTGTTGTACAGATTCAAAGCAATCCCAATTAAAATACCATTAGTATACCTCACAGATCTAGAGAACACATTCCTAAAATTCATCTGGAACCAGAAGAAACGTACAATAGCAAAAGCATTTGTCTATTTTGTTTGGCAAAGAATTTGATTTGCTTATAAATGTATGCTTCATCAAAAGCCATTGGATGCTTTCAGAAATGGAAGTGAGCAACCTGACATGTTCAGGGTATTATATTTACAATAACTACTGTTCCTATATTTCCATTAGAATGCAATTATCCTGCTTCAGAAAAAAATAAAGGTCACTAGGTTAATGGAGCTCACCTTTCTTTTGAGGTCATAAATAATAAATCAAATATAATATTTAAAATGAAACCACATCCTATATATCATTGTGTTTCTGGTGCTCTTTCATAGGACCTTTGAGTATACGGCACTTAGTGTGGTTGTCAAAGTTGCAGTCCATCAAGTTCATATAGCCCTGGCTCAGTGAAGTACACAACACACAACTATTAAGTTGATATCCATTAATATTAAAATGTTTAAGAAATTTCTCATGACATTTTCAAATCAGATTACTGTAATTCTATTCTGAATTTGAGAAGCATATCACAGAATGATTTATATACAGAAACTCTCTTGAGCTTTATCTGATAAGTATTGACAAAAATATGCATTTAAAAAATTCTAATCCAAGACAGGTTCAAGAAAATTCCTTTGCTTCCAGAAAGGGTTACCAATGGTACTGGTGAGAAGACAGTGGACAGTGCTTATTATCACACTGATAATGATAAATATATCTAAGCAGGACACTACTGCGACTATTTTTTCTAATTAAAAAAAAAACAGACACACAAAGAATTTCCTGCCAATAGCTGAACAGGGCTCTCAGTCCAAAAGAACCCAGTCAATGCTTCCACTTCAGTCTTCCCAAGGGATCAGCTAAGCAATCACTCCACTACCTGGCACATCGAGATTTATAAGGCAGAATGGGAACACACTGCCTAACTAGCTTCAGAAAGTCATTTGTCTTGAGTAATAATAACAATAAAAATTTAAAAACAGCTTAGAGTAGCTACTGTTAGGCCACCATTAACCTCACACTAAGCTTGTGTACCTCGTGAGATTTATTTGATAAGTATTTTTAAATAAAAACAGTATTATAATGTGCCCCTGAGCCTCTATAAAAATTGTTAAACACTTGTAATCCCTCCTCAAAAATAATGCAGATGAAAACTCTGCTTCCTACTCGATGCGGTTTGTGTAATACAACACCACACTGTAGCGGCCAGTACCAGACTTACACGTGGCTCTGTTCCTCATGAAATAATCTCAGCCTGGAACAGTATTATCACTTCACGTTACAGGCATCACAGTAAACCAGTCAACTGTTTCCTAAACAACAACACTTACACTGACTTGACATTTTTTTTGTAATTTGAAAGGCATGTTTGCCATCAGCTGCAAATGATTACTTGTTTTTTATTTAATAACAAAAACAATTACTACCAATTATTCAGTTTTATTCTGCCGGGCACTTATCTAACAGGTTGAATTTAATCCTTGAAAACACCTCACAGTCTGTGACAATTTATCTAACCAAGGACATTGCTCTATCAGCACAAAGCATCAAGATCTAACATTCTGTAGGTACAGTTTTCATTAGTATTCATTCTCAAGGTAAATACTTTTGGCTTTGAAATGTATCTAGGCTTATCATCAGATACTTCTTTACTTATTACCAGAACTTTTACATCTATTCCACATAAAACTGAAATAAGCCAATTAGCACTCGTTAAAAGGGAGATTTCCTAAAAAATAAAAGTAAATGTTCCTCTCCTAGGATTATTTCAGCCCAGACAGTGCTTTACTGCCCTCTGTGGCTCCATTTACCACTCACACTCACAAATCTTAGTCAAGATTTTGGAGTACACCACAGATCATATGATTCTAACATACTCTAAGCACCCCAGCTACTGTACTGCCCAACTCTTAACTGATGCTTTATCAGAAAGTTTCAGCTCAACCTATCAAAAAGAATTTTGACCCACCCACAGTTTTATATAATTACCAATGACAATGCTGTGGAAAAATAAGTGCTGACTTTTTTGAAAGCTGTTAAAAATACATGTGGGTTTTTTTTTTTCCTTACTTGCCCATCTCACTGAATTTATTACCAATAAAACATCTGGAATCCATCTCTTATCTGGTATTTCTGTGACCAGTGCCTTGGTTCAGGGGTTACTGATCAGTGTCCCAACCATTCTCCGATTCCATTGTGTCTTTCTGCAAGTATGGTCCCGCCATCAGCAGATGTTTATATATGTGACAATCCAATCTATCTCCTCCCTACTTAAAAACTCTCAGAGCTCCACTGCTCACAGAATTACGTCCAGACTCTTGGACGGTGTTTCTGATACCATACCTGAGCTCAAGGGACAGTTCCAAATCAGCCCCAGCAAATACTCACGCCTGCTAAGGCTTGTATGTTTACGGTCTTAGATACAGAGCTCTCCAAATCCAGTCTGGCCTTGACTGAATGAGTAAGTCTGACCACTAAACATAAACTGCTTTCTCAGCTTAAATCTTATCCCTTCACATAAAGTCTTTTGCGAGCATTGATTTCTTTAAAGAATCAAAAGGGCTCTGTGAACCAGTAACTGTTATACTTTCATTATTTGTTAATATCATTTTACCTCCAAAGCTGTATCATTGTAACTCATTCTCTAGGCAGTCAGATATTTAAATGACAATCATTTATTAACTTTATTGTGCCTTGTATGTTGACAAAAATATATACATATGTGTGTATACATAGAGACCCTAGTTACTGAAATACTTAATACTTGAGAATACTGTAGCATATTTTGTTATTTAACATGACACATATTTTAAATATATTTTTTTTTCTGATGGTGGGGATTGAAACCAGGGCTCAGGAATGCTAAGGACACACTTTATCACTGAGTTACACTTCCAGCCCAGATGACATAATTTTTAAAAAATGTTTACACAAAAAAACTGATGAATGACAGAAAATGAGACAATATTTATCCCTTTGAAGTCGCCTTCTTAAAACACACATAAAGCATCAGAGTTGGAATTTTGGTTCATGCTTGTATTACTTGATACGACTTTTAAATAATCAGCAAGAATCAAACAGCATCCCAGTGGTATATGTCCCTGTCTTAAAACTGTGCTTCCAACTTCAAACCCAGAGAGGAGGAATACCAAAACATTTTTCCTGCAAAATGGCTACTTTGAAGTCATTGGTGACAAACAACCAGAACCCAAAGCCTATCGTCTTGTCCACAAAGACATTTACGTCTTGTTAAGAAGCAATCAACATCCTCTTCTCTCCTACCCCGAGGGCAGGAGCTTAGCCACGTTCAGCACTATCGTAGCGTCACTGCCTAGAGGATGCTGGGACCAGAGCAGGAACCCAGTGTATCCAGACTGAGGGAAGCCATGACTAGGCACGAGGAGGTGCTGCACAGCCACAGAACGGAAGGTCTTCACAAAGATGAAGGCCTCAGCTGAGCCCTATTTTACAAATACAGGCATTTTTACAGTCCTGTGCTGGACTCATGATATATAGCAAGGTTTTCGGCTCTCTGGGAGAACAATTTGCACACCTATCAAGACTTCTTAAAAGTAGCATACTTCGAGACAGTTTTATAAATCTGCCATTTCCTCTCTTTGTAGGTGTTTAGCCAGATGGTAGCTGGCCCCCTTTGGGCTTATGAAAACAGCGAATCCCTGCACTGATGCATGGTGTAATGGTTAAGCTTGACTGTGTCAACTGAATTGGCTTGGGAGCTGTCCAGGGAACTGACTGGGAGAGCACATTTCTGGATGTGCCTGGTGGGTCGTGGAAGCACGACCTTGGCTACTATGCCAATCCCTCACCACTTCCTCTGTGGCCCTGCTCCCCTGCTCTGCTTACTGGCCACCAGGAACTAAGTGGCTTCACTCAGCTACAAATTTTTGCCATGATGCTACTGTCTTGCAACCAGCCAACCATGAGCTAAATTCAAGCTCTCCTCCTTTAGCCTGTGGGTGCCAAGTACTCAGCAATGAGAGGGCTGACCAATGCACACGGTAAGCTTTACCAGACACAAAGGGTCACCTGAAGCAGCTGAGTAAAAAGAGGATTCTTCTGCACCCCAGAAATGCTGATTCAGTAGATCTCAGATGGAACCCAAGGGTCAAGTCCTGAAAGCCTCTCCAGAATATTTCAAGAGGATTATACTTGAGAAACACCGTTTGAGGCAGAGAATGAGCATCATTGATTTCATTTTACTTTTCTTATACCAGTTTTATTTTTGTGAAGACCAAAACAGAATATGTTCTGTTGAAATATTGGGACATCTGCCTAATTTCAGAATATCAGTTAATAATTATGCTACATACAGTCCTTTCCTAGAAAGGCAGCATTTATAATTTCTATATTGCAAAGTAAGCAATGTCATCACAAAGAATATTAGTGAGACAGAAGGTGGCAGATTTTCACAGTGAGATACCTTGTGGCTGTGATCAGTGAGAAGGCTTGAATACTAACATTTCATCTGCTATGAGTTAACTATGATCTGCTATGATCTTGAGAAAATTACTTAACCTGTCTTTCCGATTCTGCATTTATAAAATGGTAATAAACCTGGACTTGCATACTTCACAAGGTTTTAGGGGAAGATACAGAACACCTAAGAGTAACTCAAATTCTTCGAAAGGAAGCTACTTTATATACAAGGTGTTGGTATTTTGCCCCATTTTGTATAAGTTTAACAGTATGAAGGAGCACTAGACTCAGGACAACTCCAGACTAATTATCCATGTTAAGAAGTTAGCTGATCACAGTTCCTTCAGTACTGATAGACCCCTGAGCCAGACACAAAGAATTCTGTTAGCCACAGAACAATCAGCATAACTGCAACAGTTCCCAAGTCCCGAGTCCCACAGGGCCAGAGAAGCCTATGTATGCAGCAGAGTGAGCCGCAGAGACCTGAGCTCAGGGTTCCCACTGCTTTTATACCAAGCAGTAAGATAACCTGTTCCTTGAAAGGAGCCCAGTTGTAATCAAGAGCTCAATACACTCTCATCTAGGGTTAGCAGGGGCTTGAACAATCCTGACAAGAGGTCCAGGGAAAAAGAACAGTCAGTGTCCTAGAAATTTTGGCACACATAGTAAGACATGTAGGACCACAGGACATGTAAGTGTACAAGAGACCCATAGCCAACTGTACCTCAACATAAAGATGGAAGGAGATAGGTAGATAGATAGATAATAATAGATAGACAGACAGCTGGGATAACTACAATGCTGATGTCTGGTCATTTATTGAAAGGAACAGTTAATGCTGAATTTTTAAAATTTTGATCAACTTTGCATGCTTATATCTGGTAATCTGAGCAACTGATTTGAAAACAACATGAAATATAACAACCATCGCTGAATTCCTACCATCTTCTGTAGTGAAACTCTGTATCATCTCTAATTTTTAATTACTATTTTTTTATTCTCTTAAATGGTTTGATCTGTTATGCATTCTTATATCTAGTAATCTGAGCAACTTCGTTGAAGATAACAATATGTACTATAACAACCACTATTAATTCCTATCATTTTGTTTTGAAACCTTGTATCATTTTTAATATTTTTGCTTTAATGTTTTTGTTTTTGTCTGCGATATGGCTATTTGGCCATTTTTCTTTTTTTTAACTGTTCTCTTTAAAGTAAAAAAAAATACAGAGCATCGTAATGCAAATAAATAGAATTTTAAGATAAACTATGGCTACTTAAAGAACTATCATGTTCCAAAGGAACCATTTTCCAAGTACAATATAATAAGCAAATTTCAGTGTCATTTTCAATGCCTTTAAGAAAAGTCACAAGATTAAAATATAAAGCCTGCTAGTTTCCCATTGTTAACTGTTAATAGGTACTGCTATTTTAAAGCCATTATTTGAACTCCATAGACTTGAAAAATTACTACATATTGTAAAAGTAATGGCCACATTACAGAAATATCCCCAGGATAATGGTTGATTTCTATGAGCCACAAATGGAGAAACAGTCAGCTGAGCCACTGTGGAGTCGCGTCAGTGAGGCCAGTGCTAAGTGTGTGATGGGAAAGAAAGCAGGGGACTTGTGAGGAGGCAGAATTACAGAAGAAAGAGCTCCTACATGGATGATGAGCGCTCCAGTGGCAAAAGTTTGGTTTTCAGGACTCCACTGGGTTAAAATAGTTATGGAAAACACAGGAGGAGGAACCCACATCCGTTTCCACTACTCTATATTTTGAAAGTACAGATGGGGCCAGTCATGCTCAGCCAGACTGAAGAAGTGTGTCCTTTGGGTGCCAGACGCCCTTTACACTCACTGGATCCCGGCCTCCTCTGTGTCTCATTGACGTAAGGATGTCAGGGTGGCTGCTCATCTCGACTGCAGCATTAAAATTTAAGAAACTCACCCATATAATTAACCATAAAATATTCACACGGACCTGTACCCCTGTGTTACACTGTAATCCCGAATGATTCTTCAACAGCCTCTTAGTGCTGTGAAGCAATGCCAACCATGAAGGGTGTTTCTCATGTTTAAACATTTCATCTCATACTTCCAGACCATTTGAAACTCTTGCAAATGGCATCACTCCTTCCTTAGGAGTTTTTCTTGTTAGGTCTATAGACACAACTGCTCCACCACAACTAACACAGAAAATAAGATTTTTTTAAAATGCAAAAAGAAAGATTTAATACATTCACATTCAGAAATCATAATGTCTACATAAATATATATATGGCCATATAGGTAAATTTTATATTGAACTCTAAGAAGAGGATATGAACATCATTAATTATTTATAGATATATTGATTCATTTTTGGTTTTCCGTCTCCATTTAAAAGGATAAACTTTAATAAATATTAATGTCAATTTTCACTGAATGAACTGATGCTTAGTGAAAGTAACTCCTCACTAAAATTTCTAAGTATTTATAATTTTTAAATGAGGCCTCATGTTAATTTAACACTATTAATTTTTTCCAAAAAGAATCACATACACATGGATCTTATATTAGTTGTCAGTTACCCACAAGAGAATCTACTTGGAGTGCTTTGAGGGGAAAAAAAAAATGTATTCCAGATATTAGGTAACTTGTAAAATCTTGTCTAGTTTGAGCTTCCAACAACAACTCTGGTGAATACCCTGAGCAAACGTCAGAACCATATTGTCTCCACCAAAATTAGGAAATGGGGACCCTTCCATGTCTGAGCAGGACTACGTGATCTTCACCCATAAACACTGCTTCCTGTGTCTTACGTTTCCCTGCACATTGATTTGAGTCATAAAGATTTAACTATCAGAATCTAAATCATTACTATAGTCTCTTAAAAAGGAGACCGGGAATGGTAGCTCTCTTGTTTGTATTCTACACTGAGATAGGGGGGCGATCCTACGAAGAACATGGACATGTTAAGAGGGACTGGGGACACAGCTCAGCGGTGCAGAACCTGCCTGGCAAGCCCGAGGTCCTGAGTTTGATTCCCAGTGGCCACGATAGAGAAAAGTAAATAAATAAATAAATAAAAATAGTAAGAGTGTGCTCAAAACATTTTGAAGTACTTCAGCTACTACATTTTGCACTTTTCCTTATTCTAATGACAAATAGGTGGATTCTTCAAGAAGTCTACTAATTTTTTATTGTTTTGCTACACTGTTTAGAACAAGTTTTGATCTTTGTCCTATTTTCAATTTTAGTGACTTTCAGGTTCATTTGAAAACTCATCATTGAATTACAGAGTTAGAGCACAAAGTGTGAACTATGATCTTTTAGGGGTCAATATTCAGTTTGTAACATGTCTTTTGTCTTTGAAGTTTTAACAACTGTTCACCATCTGCCACTATCTTTCTTAGGGGATAGCCAAGACTCAAAATGGAATCTTTTTGTGTCCTTTACTCTTGATAGATTGCAGTTTGGCAGAGTGGGAGCTGTACCTCATTTGGCAAACTGTGAAATGATCTCTTCTTCTTTAGACATAGTTGAATCTTTAAAAAAAAAGCACAAAAATCAATAAATAATTGCCTAGAAAAGGGCTAAAGGAAAATTACTATGATGCTCTGTTATTAGCTCAGACTCTTCAATATTTCCCATAACCAAAACAAGAATAGTTTTTATGTGTTCTCCAAAGGCTGGCCACTCTTCCACATGGTGAGTGTTGAGAAGTAAGGTCTGTACACAGCCATGAGACTCTGGTACGATTCTCAGAAGGCAAAACCTCCACTGGGGAAGGGAAGGAGGACCAGACACAGCAAACAAACTTCCACCAGGTCAGGCCACCCTGCTCCAAGACAGAGGTGAAAGGGAACTGTTTCAAACCCAAACCTTGCCCGGCAAAACAGTCGGGATAATCCAAGGGCTAGAAAAATGAAATCTGATGGTGTCCAGGTGTCTTGCTTTGAAGGATACTAGAAGAAAGAAGTTCAAATATGCCCCTCTTCTTTCAAAGTACTAGGTTTTGATACGCATTAATATTGCATCTGCCTGCTATTTTTTGAGAATGAACTATGATGGGGCTACTAAATCTTTAAAACCTTTGCATTTTTAAAAGTCTAAAAAGGTGGATCACAGCCGCTAAAACTTACCTGTCTGTGTTGTTCCCATTCCATGTTGTTTTGGAACTGGCCACACTGCTAGAGTGCATACCAGCCAGGGAGTGGGCAGCCGTGACACCCGCCCTTGAGGCTCAACCCCCCTACTGCATGTGCATCCTGTAGAGTGCTGTGATCGCAGTTGCTGCCATGCCTGTGCTGTGGGGCAAAGCTTCTACAGTCCCCCTCCTCCTCCCTACTCAGTGCCTGGTGCACCTCCCCTTATAGCCAAGCTAAAGTTGGGGCTCTTCTCCTGCAACCCAGAACTCTCTGCCCTGAGAGACCCCAGACCTCTGCACACCACAGCAGTCCCTCTCCCACCTTCCTGCCCACACTATAGGTGAGGCAGCCTCTGCCCTGGGCATGGCAAGCCTTTGGGAGGCCACAACAGTGGTGCCTCCTAGCACCTCAGCTGGTGTGGTTCCCCTCCCCCAAGGAACCCAAAGCCTCTATCATCCCATATTGCTGCACTTTCTGTGACTGCACAGACACGGTTGCTTCCCATCCCAGGCCTTGGCTGAACTTTGCTACTCCACCCCCAGAGAGAAACACAGTGCCTCCCTTCCTAGAACTGGGCTGGACTCCCAGAGTCTGAGCTGCAGAGACACCCTGCCTCTTTAAAGAATCGAGTCACCACCAATCTGCTCCCTGCCCCATGGGGCCCAAAACACAGCATTTCCAAGCCATTCCTGGGTTCCTGCTACTGCTTCAGCACTTGGCCTCACAGGCCGTGGGCAGCTGTCATATTCTACATCTCAGGATCCAGAGTTATAATTGCACGGCACCTCATCCTCTAGAGCCCACAGTGTTACTATGTCCCCTTGTTTCTGGGTCCCAGGTTGCATCTGTGCCCTGTTCTTCAGGATCTGAGCCTCTGGAGCGCTATTTGTTTCCACAAGCCATGCCAGTTCGGTGCCTGCCCACCAGGGTCAGGACCACAACCCCTTCCCAACTCCCCGAGCCCAGGCTACTGGGCTGGGCCACAGAGCAGCAAACCCCAGCTTAATAGGAGAGCTGCATTCTCTCATACTTTGGTGTTATGCTTGGATTTGAAAAATGCCGCAAAACTTGTGTACTACAGGCTTGGTTGCAAGCTAGTGGGATTTTCAAGGAAATGGCTGGTGTGGTGAAGGCTCTGACTTCATCGAGTGAATTAATCCATTAATGTGATCATAATTTTTCAGAATTGTTGGAAACAGGAGATAGGGCCTGGTTAAAGGAGAAGACCTGGGGCGTGACCCTGCCAACTAGGTCTGGTCCATAACTTCTTCTCTGGCTCTTTCCTCCTAGTCTGTTCTCCAGCTGCCATGACAGTCGCTTTGCTCTGCGATGCCCTTCGGCCACTGTGTTCCACCTTCCATCAGGCTCGCAACACTGGAGCTTGCTAAGTATGGACTAAAACCCTCAACTGTGAGCCAAGCAAATCCCCCTTCAGTTGTTTATGTCAGGTATTTTGTCATAATGATAAAAAGCGGACTTTGAGAGCAAAGCTATTCAATTCCCAGTTGCTACACAAGACCCCAGACCCAGAATTCTGGTCCCACATCTGCTCAAACATCCTTGCTATGGCGTCCAGTGCTGCTGCGGTTGCCTGTGAGCAACATCAGATTCAACACTAAGAGAGAGCTATTCCACTACGGCTCCCCAGGGTGAGAGAAACAAGAACAGAATGGTCGCCAGAGCCCTTGCCCTAAGGACCTACGTGACCACTATCACAGGATCACATTCTTGCAACAACAGTAATGAAGTACCTACAGTCACTGACAGTCATGATCACAACTGAAGACGCTGCACAGAGGTAACACCAATATGCCCACTGAGAATCACAGTCACCATATCCTGCCCATCGTACCCTCAGACCCATCTGTCAGTTGAAAGTCTCAAATGAAAGCCACCCTGTAAAGTTTGGAAGAGGCGAATGCACCACCAGACAGGCAGATATCCATGCAAGTACTCAAGAAACATGAAAAGAAAGAAAACATGGTATCACCAATGGAGCACAGTAATCCTCTAGTAACTGACTCCCCACAAACAAAAATTTATGAATTGTCTGAAAGGGAATTCAAAATACTGATCTTCAGAAATTCCAGGAGCTATAAGAGAACACAAACAGACAACTCAATGAAATTATGAGAAGTGATGGAGACGAGATGGGAACTAGTTAGGGAAAACTGGAAAGACATGATCTGAATGAGAAACATAACAGAAATAGACATCATTAAAAAGAACCAAACAGAAATCCTAAAACTGAAAAACCAAATCAATTTCATGAAGAGTAATATGTAGAGCTTCAACAATAGAGTAGATGAAGCAGAAGAAAGACCGTGAAGTTGAAGGTCAGTCTTTTGAAAAATGACTGAGGCAGGTGGTGGGAAGAATGAAAGTAAAGGTAACCTCTGGAGCTTGTGAGACATGATTAAGTTAACAAATATGTGCATTGTGGGAGTACTGGGAGAGAGAAAGAGGGAGAGGGAGAGGGAGAGGGAGAGGGAGAGGGAGAGAGATTGCTTATTTACTGAAATAATTGCTGAAAATACCCCAAGTCTTAGGAGAGATATGGACATCCAGACTCATGAAGCTCAAAGATCTTCAAATAGATTCAACCCAAAGAGCTCATCGCTAGGGCATATTGTAATCAAACAGTCAAAAGTCAAAGACAGAGAATTTTAAAAGCAGCGAAGAAAAGCACCAGGTCATGTAAAAGGAAATTCTCATTAGAGAAGCGGTGAATTTCTCACCAGAAGCTTTGCAAGCCAGGACAGAATGAGTGACATAGTCAAAGTGCTGAAAGAAAAAACCTACCAGCCCCACATGATAAACCCAGACAAACCGTCATTCAGAAATGAAGGAGAAATAAACTTTTCACAGGCAAGCAAAAGGTGAGAGAACTCGAAACCACTGGGCCTATCTTAAAAGAAATGCTAAAGGAGTTTTCCAAGCAGAAATGAAAGAACAGTTATTACTAACATAAAGACATGTGAAAATTCAAAACTCACTGGGAAAGCCAAGTACCTATTTAAATCCAGAACACTTCAGTACTGTAGTGGTGGTATACAAATCATACACATCTTTAGTTTGAAAGTTAAAAAGCAAAACAGTCAAGTAATATCTATAGCTATAATCACTGAAATGCACAGTGTAAAAATATGTAAATTATGACTTCAAAAACATAAATTGCGGAAGGTAAGGTAAAAGCCTAGTTTCTGTATGTGACACAAGCCGCTACCTGCTTAAAATAGATTATAACTATACAATTTTTATATCAATCTCATGTACTCACAAAACAAAAACCAACAGCAGTGCACAAACAACAAAGAGAAAGAAATCAGAACTCAGCACAACGGAAAATTATCAAGTTACAAAGGTAGACAGAGAAAGAAGAGAGAAACGAAGGAGCTAGAAAACAACCAGAAAACAATAACCTTGAATAGAAACAGATTAAATTCTCCAGACAAAAGACATACAGCAGCTGAATAAACTAAAAAAAAAGCCAAGGTCCAGCCACAGGCTGCCCGCAAGAGACCTCTTTAAGCTTTCAGGACGTTCACAGGCTGAAAGTGAAAGGAGAGAAGAAGATATTCCATGCAAATGGCAGGCAAAAGACAGCAGGGTGGCTGTACTTATATTTGATAAAACAGATTTCAAGTCAGAAATTGTTGCAAAAGATAAAGATCACCGTTTAATGTCAAAGGGGTCAATTCAGTAAGAGAACATAATCATTATAAATATACATAGGGTGTCTCAATCTTAGGGTGCTGAGATTGTAGCATTCTACCACATAATAAAACAAATTTTAATGCACAGAAAAACAGAAACAGATGGCACTACAATACTAGTAGGGGACTCTAATACCCCACTTTCAACAGTGGCTAGATGAACTAAGTGGATGGTAGATGAATAGAAAAGAAATGAATGCTGGGTTTGAACTGTACTTCTCACCAAATGAATCTGACACACATGTAAAGAACTTTCTGTCCAACAGCAGCATCTAGAATACACAGTTTTCCCAGTGCACATGGGACATCCTCCGAACTAGCTCACAGGTTGGGCCAACAATTCTTAATACATTTTAGAAGATTAAATATGTCTAATATTGTTTCAGGCCACAACAGTATGAAACTAGAAATCAATAGCTGGGGAAAATCCTAGATAATTCACATAAATGTAGAAATTAAATACTATACTTCTGAATAACCATTGGGTCAAAAGTGAAATCAAAAGAGAAATTTAAAAATATATTGATACAAAAGAAAAACAAATCTATGGCATATAGCAAAAGCAGTTGTGAAAAGGCAGTTCATAACAATAAATTACTATATTGAAAAAGAAATCCAAAAAGAATCTAACATGCACCAGGGGAAGTGAAAAAATTATAAACTAGATCTCGAACTAGCTAAAAACCAGAAATCTAATGAAAAATCTATAGAGTCAATAAAACTAACAATTGATTTTTGAGCAAAAAATTGACAAGCCCTTAGCTAGTCTGTCTAAGACAAAAGGAGAGAAGACTCAAAATAAAAAATGAAAATGAAGAAATTATAACAGATGCCTCATAAATGGAAACAATCATAAGGGACTATTATGAACAATTATGCGCCAACAAATTGCATAGCCAAAATAAATTCCTATAAAAACACAGCTTACTTGACCGAATCAGGAAGAAATAGAAAGCATAAGAGATCAATAACAAAAAAAAGAGATTAGAGAAAAACTTCCCTATAAAAGAACTCCAAAGCCAGAGGGCATCACAAGTGAACTCTATCAAACATGCAGAGAATTACTTCCAATACTATTAACTCCTTCAAAAATTAGAGGTGGAGGGAATACTTCCAAATGTATGTTATGAGGCCAGCATCACTCTGCTACCTAAGTCAGACAAAGATATCAAACAAAAGAAAAAGAAACTGCTGGCCAATTTCTCCAGTAAATATTGATGCAAAAGTCCTCAATAAAATATTAACAACTGAATTTAACAATACATCAAAAAGATTACACATCATGATCAATTTGGATTCATCTTTGGCATTCAAGGCTGGTTTAACATATACCAATCCATGTGACACATCACATTAGCAGAATGAAAGATATAAATCAAAAGAACATCTCAATTGACACAAAATGCATTCACAAAGTCCAGCATCCTTTTTCAACAAACCTCTCAAGAGTTTGGGTACATGAGGAAAGTTACTCCACATTCTAAAACTTACCTGTGTGAGAACCTCATAGGAAACACTTAAAGCTCTTCCACTAAGTCCAGGGTAGCGTAAGGGTGCCCCTCTCACCACCTCTACTCAGTAGAGTTTTGGCATGGTACCAAAAGCCATCACACAAGAAAAGGACAAGCTATCTAAGTTGGAAAGGGAGAATTAAAATTATTTCCAGGTCATAGGAATTCATTTTAAAATTCTCCAAAATTTCATTTAAAAAACTGTTAGAAGCCAGGTATAGTAACACACATCTGCAGTCCCAGCACTCTGGGAAGCTGAGGCAGGGAACTGCAAGTTTGAATTCATCCTTGGCAACTTAGTGTCTTACCAAGACCTTGTCTCAAAATGAAAAATAAAAAAGAGTTGCCATGCAGCTCAATCTCCAGTAATGCAAAAAACAAAACCCGTTAAAACTACTGAATGCAATAAAGTTGCAGGGTACAAAATCAACATACAAAACCCAGTTCACCTTGTGTACACAGATAAGGAATAATGATCTAACTGAAAAAGAAATTTTTTAAAATCCCACTTATGATGGCATCAAATAAAATTCTTCAGAATAAATTTGATCAGAAGTGAAAGATTTGTACATTAAAACTTCAAAAACATTGATAAAAGAAATGAAAGCTACAAATAAATGGGACAATATAATATAAAATAGATCAAAAGAGTTAATATTACTTAATGTACTAAATCAATTCATGGATTGAACACAATCTCTACCAAAATCTCAATAGCATTATTCATAGAAATGGAAGAAAACCATTCTAAAATCCATGTGGAACCATAAAATACCCTTAATAACCTAATTATGAGGACAGAAAACAAAGTTGGAAGCATCACACTTTCTAATTTAAACTTGTATAACAAAACTACAGTAATCAAAATAGTATCTTATTGGCATAAAAAAGACACTTACACCAGTGACATAGAATAGCGAGCCAAAAATAAATCCAAGTATGTATGGTCAACTAATTTTCAACAAGGGCACCAGGAAGTGATTATGGGGAAAGGACAGTTTTCAACAAGTAGTGCTGGGAAAACTGGTTTCTACATGGAAAAGAATGAAATCAGGCCCTTGTCTTACACTATGCACAAAACTCAGCTTAACATGGATAAAAAACCTACATATAAGGTCAAAAACTGTAAAATTCCTAAAAGAGAACATAAGAGACCTCTTGGTCATTGACCATGGCATAATGTTTTGGATATCACACCAAAAGTTCAAGCCACAAAAGCAGAAATTAAAAAAATAGGATAACATCAAACTAAAAAAAAGCTCCTGCACAGCAAAGGAAACAATCAAAATGAAATGGCAGCCTACAAATTGGGAGCAATATTTGCAAACTATATTTCTGGTAGAGATTAACAATCAAAATTTATAAAGAACTCATACAACTCAAATAGCAAAGAAACAAATAGCCTGATTTTAAAATGGTTTAGACATCCATAGACATTTCTTTAAAGAAAACATAAAAGTCACTAAAAGATGTATGAAAAGGCGCTCAACGTCACTAAGCATCAGGGAAATGAAAATAAAAACTGCTCTGAGACATTGCTTCACCCCCGTGAGGCTGGCTGCTGCCACGAAGTCAAAGGGTAACCAGCGTAGGAAAGGGTGTGAAGAGAATTCTCATGTATATTGTTGGTGGGAATAGAGATCGGGCCAGCCATTATGGAAAATATGGAAATTCCCAAAGAGATTAAAGACAGAACTACTGTGTGAGTCAGCAATCCCTCTTCTGGGCGCATAACCAAAGGAAATGAAATCACTATCTTACAAGGACGTCTGCTCTTCCATGTGCACAGTTGGTGTCATGTACCCCAAACCTATAACCTCAACCTCGTCGGGAGAGAACATCAGACAATTTTAAGATGGAAGAAGTTTGTAAAAAGATCTAACTACTCACCTACGGGGTCAGGGTAACGAGAGACAAAGATAAACTGTCAGGGGCTACAGCTGGCTAAAGGAGGCACGTCAGCCAGAGGAGTTAGTATCCTGACTCAGATCCTGAAATGAAAACAACATAAAGTGGAAACACTGGAAAAATCTAAATGGCCAGTAGTTCCATCAAGAGTACTTAGAGAAGTAAGCTTAAATTCTGAGTTTGATCATTGTGCCACGGCTTGGAGAGATACCTACGTTAGGGCCTGCCAGATAAAGGGATCCAGGAGCTACCTGCACTATCTGTGCAACTCTTCGTAAGCCTAAAATTATCACACACTTAAAGCCTTTTATTTTATAAAAAAGCAAAACAAAATTTCCTAACAATAGTTAATACACCATGTATCATTATCACCGAAATAGTTACTCATAGAACAAAACATAGACCAAAAAGATGTCTACTAAGAAGAAACGGAAAACAACACAAAACTTTCTTTCCAACACAGAAGATAAACCAAGAGTATAAGTAAACAAATTACCATGTATACTAAAATAAGTCTTTTAAAAACCCAGCTGAATACAAGAATTATACTCGGCAACCCAAAAGGGAAAGGTCTCCATCAGTGGTGAACGAACCCAAAAGTCAAAGCAACTCGGCGGTAAATACTTGCACTTGCGCCAAGCTGTCTGAAGCAAACTAAAATCTAGCAAGAAATTGCCCGGGGAATCTATCCAGTTGCTGCTCTGAAAAATGACCATTTCAAAGTGCAGGCTCTAGAGTGGTCAAGAAAGAATCAACCTTTTCCTCCTCCTAATCCCTCCATCACAGGCGGGGCTTAGCTCTGGGCGTGGCTGAACATTTAAGATGTCTGAAGAGAGGGGAAGCAAAGGGAAGTTGGTGACCACCGGTACTTTGTAAAAAGACGAGGACAGTAAGAAGAATGTCCTTACATTTAGCTCTGGGCTTTCTTATTACTAACGTGCACAGAACATCTAGATAAATATGCATCTACTTTGGGACATGCAGAGGACAATCTCCAAACTTTAGTAATTTATTCCCTGAACCGACAAATACTTTTATCTGAGTCCATACAGAACTACCCAGCCCAGCCGTCTCTTCCGGACAACATCTAGAACAAGGATTTCCTCTTGGGTTCCTTGAGGATGGGATGGGGGTGTGGGTTTTAAGCATTTTACAAAGTCTAATAGGATTATGTATTCATTTACCTGAAAAAGTCATCCAGAGCACGTACATGTACACTTTATTTGCTTTAGCTAGAATCACATCGTTCCAGCAGGGACAGTTATTTTGCTGATCAAAAGTGCTAATTGATAGTAAGCTATCTCTTTAACTTTTTTAAAGTGAAGCGATAAATTAACCATTAGTGAGTGACTTTTGCTCAGGAAGCAAAACCATCCAAAATCCCCAAACATGGGGTTGCTGAGGCAGCCGTGATTAGGGGCCAGGGTGCTGCTGCGCAAGATACCCGGACCGAGCTCTGCGGTCTCCAGGCTCTGCCTGTGCCTCCCCGTTACCGCGCTCGACTTCCCGCTACCCGGAGAGCACTCCTCAGTGGTCTCGGCTGCAAATGACAGCTCCTTGTCATTTTAATGGCGCCTTGACTGAGTTATGCGTACTCCAGAAGGATGTGTACTTCACAGTAGGCTGATTCATAGAGTTAAGTAGATGTAGTGTCTATTTTTACACCTTCAAGAACACAACTCTATTTTAAATGGTGCTGTCAGAAAGATTAAGATCATGTTTACACGCACTGCTTTTTCCAGGTTGTACAAATAAATTCATTGTTAAATTCAGGACGGCTGTTCTCAGACAAGAGTTTCACCTCACAGCAATAAGAATTTCCACGGCCGTGATATTTACTGGAGTCGGATCCTCCAGACTACAGCGGTGTGGGGATTCGAGGCACCACCCTAAGCAGTTCCCGGGACGCCAGGGCTCCCGCAGGTTGGCCCCGCCCCGGGCCCCGCCCCTCCCGGAAACGAGTGGGCGGGGCGCTCGGGCCCCCACCCATCCCCTCCCGCCCCGGCTCCCCAAAGCTGTCCTGCAGGGCACCCCAGGGTGGGGTCCGCTGGAACTGACAGGCGTGTGCGCGGAAATGGGGGGTTTGAACTTTTAAAAATGAAACTAATAAAGATAAGTTCCGGGGGTTGGGGGGAGAAGGTGACGTGTGCATTTCTTTGTAAAGGAATCCTCCACTTGAAAATTAAGGTAGCGGGCGAGAAAGCGGGTCGGCACGTGCTTGGAGCCCCACGCCTGTCTGAGAAGCGCCGTCAGGGGCTCGGGGGCTGCGGCGCGCAGGTCCGGGGCGGGGCGCCCCCAGCGGCGGTGGGCAGTAGCGCGACCCCGCTCGGCTCCGCGCGCAGGGCCAGAGGGGCTCCGGCTGGGGGTGGGGACTGGGACCCGCCTTAAAGAGCCGCGAACCGAAACACGCCAAGCACGCTAACGAGCCGTGCCTCTTCTGCTCTGTTGACTCCGCCTCGGCGGCCCGTGAGCTTCTCGAGAAATACCTTGCAGTCCTTCACAGCCACGCGACGAGCTAAGCATTAGGGAATTTAATGACCTCTAATTTTAGTTTTATTAGAAAGGCCTCCGGATGTAACTATGCCAGGAAGACAGAGAAATATACTATTTGGTTTTAAAGGCAACTGATCCAAAAACAGCAAAGTCTATGAAAGCCACTGATGTTTGTATAAATCTGTGGAATTTTTAAAAGGTCATGTGACACTATGTACATTTGGAAGAAAATACAACTATAGAAGGAGGTTGCCAGCCAGGCGTGGTGGCGCTCGCCTGTAATCCTAGCACTCGCGAGGCTGAGGCAGGAGGATCACTGTGAATTCGAGACTAGCCTGGGCTACAAAGAAGGAGGTTACCTAGCTATGTTTTCTTAGAGAGATGAGTACCAAGTTAAAGGTTTGGGAGGAATTATGCTATCTTTTGGAAGACACTGGAGTGTTAAACGCTGCGGCAGAGAAACCCACCTGTAGTTTAGATGGTAAATGATGCATCTGATACGCGGAGTACCCTTCTTTTAAAGAATGTCCACTCTTTTATTTTCCATAATAAATTAAAGCCTTAGGTATTTACAGTTTTATGTAGTCTCAGATCAGTTGCTGAAACAGTATATTGTATCAGAAAAGATTAATTCAATAAGCTTTTCACCCGCTTTTTATTCAATAAAAATATAAATTTTCATTCTCTTGTTCATAACAGTAGTATAGACTCTTCAGATCATACAGTGTTAAGTGCATATGAAATACATAGCTCTTAAAGTGGTTTATATTTTACTAACTTTTAACAAGAAATTGTATTCTTAGAAAGTATAGAAATCATGGTTATGCAAACAATAGCTATTTTGCAAACATTCTGAGCTTTACAAATGTTTAATGGTAGTGCTTTCTCTCGCAGCAGTGTGGCCTTTTTAGTCCGCTTGCATTTTCGAAGTCCACAAGCCAGTACCTATATGCACGTGTGTATTATCGGTACCTTTTACACATATTATCGGCACCTTTAATGTGAAGTTAATCCACGTGATTGTTTTCCCAAAGCAATTTCAGAGAAATCCCTTTATACCTAAAAAATATAAATATTAAGACTCCAGTGATACACTTAAGATACAAGTACTCTCCACAAAGTTAATATTTTTCTGTTTTTCACTACATTGAAAGAAAATGACTGGTTGTCAGCTTCTTTTCATGTAAAAGTGTGTATCCAGTCAACATGTTGCTGTTATAATATATTATTTTAGAAAGAACTGAGAACCAGTTTCTTCAAAGGTAATTCAATTATCTAAACTTCTCTTCAGCTCTATAATTTTATCATTTTAAATAGTGTATGTTCTATACAGTACCCAGGACAACCAACAGTAACATCTTCTGAAGTTCATAAATATTAAAAGGAATCAATGAGCAAAGATATTGCACTAGGCAACATTTTCTTTATCATGCAGCCACATTCATTTTAAAAAATACACTTTGTAATTTCACTACTCTTGAAAAGTTTTAATAATTGTTGGTACCTAGAAAAAGCACAAATCTGCCTATATAAATACACATTTTTAAATCCCAAATAGTTATTACCTTTTCCTAAAGAAACTCATCTCAAGCAATAAGTTTATGAAAGCTACTATTGCTTGTATAAATCAATTTAACTGTTCCTTAAATCATTAAGATTTTTAACTGGAGGAATTATACAGCATGGGTACAAAGAGGCCCAAATCTCTTAAGATTTAAGATGTTATGAATCTGAAATGAATAATGATCATGAATGTAAGATCTATGCAGTTCTAAACATATTCTGATTTTTCTTTTTCAAAATCAGCTCTAGGCTGGGGATATAGCTCAGTGGAATAAGTGCTTGCCTGGCAAGCACAAGGTCCTGAGTTCGATCCCTAGTACCACAAAATCAGCTCTAATCAACCAGATCACCCCCATAGATAGTGTGACAGACCTTTTTCTAAGGCTGTTCCCTGTCTTGGTGAAGGGCACCCCCTGTCCACTTGTACAGCACGGAGACCTGAGAATCTTTCTGACCCCTTCTCCATCCTAGAACCATTCAGTTCCATTCACTCTGCAGCTACAGAAATGATCTGTGTAAAATGCAAAGTTTATGTATTTCATTCTCCAGCTAAAAACCTTTAAATGGTTCCCCATCAGCCTGAGCATAGTCCTAATTTCCTCATTAGATTTTAAAAGTTCATTCTAGTCTGCCTCCTCCCACCCTCTCCACTGATTTCAGTCTTGCCTCTTTTTGTCCTCCCCAGTTCTGCCCCTCCTGCCAACCCTCCCTCTTAGTGGCACTCATTCTTAAATTACTCTGATTTCCCCCAGGGATAAGAATGTGTCTTTGATCACTTAGTCTGAAACACTCTTTAGTCCTTTCTGTAGCTACTTAGTCCTTTCTCTAGCTGCTACTATTCCACTGGGTCTCTGATTAGATGATTTCCTGTAGCTGGCTTCTCATAGTCTCCTCTGATGGGTTCCCTAATCCCAGCTCTAACCTTCCATAGGCCCTGGAACACATAATTGTAATTATCTATTTCCCTTTATTTCACCACTAGATAAAGCAGCTGACCTGTGCGCAGAACCTGACCTTTCAACTCAGAGAGACTTGGGCTCCAAACTCAGTTCCTGCATTTACAGGTTGTGTACTTTTCAGCACATTGCCTAACCTCTTTGCATCTCAGTTTCTATACTGTAAAGAAAGATCAAGATCATAATAAAGATTAATGAGAAAATGTGTGTAAAGCCTTTTTTATATAGCTAGGTGTGACAATTAAGTGTAATTGTCAGGTGAACTGGTTTGGGAGCCACCTAAGGGTTTAGCAAAGCATACTTGTGAGTGTGTTTGGGTGGGTCAAGGAGGTGTGAACTTGAGGTCTACATCTGGCTTCTTGCTGTCTGGTGCTGTTTCCCTGCACTCCTTCCTGGCTGTTAGGAACTAATCAGCTTTGCTATGCCACACCCTTCCACCATAGCGTTTCTGCCTTAGAGCCAGCAAGCCATGGACTGACCCCTCTGAAGCCATAAACCTAACTAAATTTCCCCTCTTTAAATTGTGTCAGTTATTTTGTATCAGCAACAGGAGAGCTGACACTAAGCACTTAGTAGATGGTCAGGAAACAATAGTTACAAATGGTAACAATTTTTCCCAAAATCTCCCAGACTAGACTCTTCTCTAGAGAATGGACAGTTATTATAACAAGTAGATATAGATGAAAAAGAAAACTGATTTTCCCGGTGCATAAAGATTCTTTCAGCTGTAAGTTTGCTTGGCAGATCTCCTTGGTGCCTCAATTTCTTTCTTTGAACATGCTTCATATAACCCATGTAATCAAAGGATAGGCATGAAAGTATTTTTGAATATGGATACCGTTTTGAAATGGTATATTCCTTCACTTATCGTTTGTTGAAAGAAATGTTATTTTAAGACATTGGAATACATGATTCTAACTGGAGGTTAATAAATCATAAATAATTTAAAACAGCAAATCCTCCCTTCTAGTCAGGACCCCTAACATTTATCTCTCTGCATCCTTTTTATCAGAAAAGGTAAGTTAGGGAAGAAGTTATTAGGAATTGCACCATACTTTCTGCCCCATCTATGATCGCTGTGAGACTGAGCAGATGAGCAGCTGCTGTAATACAAGCCCTGGTAACCAGGAAGTAATTGTACCATGTGCAACAAAGCCTTGGATGCTTAAAATTCTGATTTTGTTTACTATTTACATTTTAGACCATTTAAACTAGAAAATATGTAACATTCTGAGGAAGAAGATTGAACATATACATATTTTACGACCTTCAAATTCCGCAAAAATGAGAGTAAAAAATTGTTGTAAAACATGTAAGGTAAAAAGGAGAGGAAACATTGCAACAAAATGTTATAAGTTGGGAAACAGTAAATGAGAAGTAACAGGCTTACATGGGCTTTTGTTCTATTTTTTAATTGACAATTTTGTGTATGGGTATAATGTGATGTTTCTATAGATGAACATATTGTGGGATAATCAAATCAAGTTAATTAGCATATCTTTCACTGCAAATATCTGTCATTTACCTGTGAGAACATTTAAAATCATCCCTTTTAGCTATTTTGAAATATATAATACATGAACTGTAATTACCATGTTGTGTAATAGATCACCAGAACTCATTTCCCTATCTACCTGAAGTGCTGTGCCTTTTGACCAGACATCTGATCTCAATCGTACACCTGCAGGCAGAAGCTAAGAAGTAGACCAGTTCCACTACTGAGCCCGAGAAGTCTCTGGAACTGACAGCTCCAGAAACTTAAGAATGAAGTAGAGCAGTTGAATAGTTGGGTTATGTTTAAGAAGCAGTTAAGTCTTCAGATCACTCTCTCCCACTCCGTGCAGCAAATTCGGTGTCTCTCCACCACCCCACCCAAACACTGGAGCCTTTGTCCCAGAAAACAGTTTCTGGACTGGGGGATATTAGCCACAGTTGGGTATTGTACTAAACCCTGTGCAATAAACATTACACACTGAATGTTGAGAGCACACCCCACCATGCCCCAATCTCTTATTTTGATTGCTCCAAAATGAAAAGATCCAGGGTTATAGTTTTCAAGCAAGAAATTGGAAAATAATTCTGTAGGGAACATGAGTAGCCTTGTAACAGATGTAAAGACTCACAAAATGTCCCTGGAAAACCACTCCCGGATGAACCTGAGAGTCGGCACACACAACTTCCCAACAGCTCAGAGATCCTAAACACAAACAAATGGCCAAGGGTTGCAAGATAGCTCGGGGAGGGTTACAGGGCAGAAGGTAAAAGAAGGGAATGGAAGAGAGGCGGCTTGAGAAGTAAGACCACGGCAGGCAGAGTAAGGCCTTATGTAACTGCAATTCATGTGTCTGGGTGGGTAAGAAATGTTATTTTATACATAAAGAAGAAACATATAGATGTTCTCTTTAAAAACACATTCAGGAAATGAAAATTTCTTGGTGGTTACATATATAATAGCAGAAACTCAAACTCAGTAGATGGGAAGGAAGGTACAGTTAAGGAAATCTTTCAGGAAATAGAAAACAGAAACACTAACAGTGCTTGCTTTGGCAGTGTATACATTAAGTTGGAACTATGCAGAGAAGATTAGCATGTCCCCTCATGAGAACCAGTAGTCTAGATTAATATATCTAAAGTTAAAATGAATACACCTAAAGATATCCATAAAATGTTCCCAAACATTCTGATGCGGTAATTCCTCTTTTGACCCAACAGTTCCACTTCTGAGTACTGCACATATTCACAATAGTCCACATTCTTGATTTCATGAAATATTCCATATTTTAAAACACAACAGAAAAAAATAGAGAAACTAATATAAAATGGTGCAGGCACTGTGGAAAACATACAACATTTTCTCAAAAATAAATAACAATTACCCCATCCAGTCATTCCACTTCTGATTACATGCTCAAAAGAATCGAAAGCAGGACACAAACAGGTGTTTGTACACCTATGTTCATAGGGCTTTATTTACAACCACCAAAAGGCAGGAGTGACTCAAATGCTCACTAACAGATAAATGAATAAATAAAATCAAGTATTCACATACACTGGAATATTATCCAGCCTTTAAAAAGAAGGAAATTCTGGCATTCTCTGTAATACTGATGAACCTGTGAGATGTTCTAAGTTAAGTAAGCCAGTCACAGAGGGCAAATGTTGTATAAATATAAGACATGTAAAGTACTTAAATGTAAAGAGAAAAGAGAAAAGTGGCTGCTAGGGGCTGGGGCCAGGGATGATGAAGGGTTTAATGTGTACAGAGTTTCAATTTAGGGTGAGGGAGAGGTTGGGACGGATAGCAGCTGTGACTACAGGACTCCACTGAATTAAACCCTCAAGAAAAGCCACCATTTAAGCACATAGCTTAGGAGACGCAGAGACAAATATTTAAAGAAATAACTCCGAGTTGGAAGCAGTTTGCTCTGAGGTTGGAAAAACATCAGGGGAAGCACAATTGTGTTTCAAAGAAGCTTTGTGAAATATTTATCTCTTGAACTTATAGGCACATAAAATTTTGATATAAATATATGACACTAACAAAAATTCAGGATAGTTTTAAGTCCCCCGGTTTTTATACATAACCAAATGATGGGGAGGCCAAAGTAATTCAAAAGAGTAAGCGGTTGATTGGGGCCTTGCCCAACGTGTTTTCAACTGGGGTTCAGCATCCTGCTCACTGCAAGCACACTGGAGCTTATAGTAGCGCTTTCCTGCATATCCTAAAATAAACTTTTCTGGAGGCCTGCTGTGAGCCTTCTCAAATTACTTTTCTTCATGTTTTATTAAATGCCGAATACTGCAGATTTTTCCATATTGCTTAGCATTACTTGTTAGTGATGTTTTTTTCTAAGCCAACAAAAACATACTTTTAAAATAATGTGCTTTTCCTCATTTTCTTCTCAATGTTCATAATTCAAGTTGAATGGGACCTGGGGGTCTTGCATTTGGTGTTGCTCCCTAAATGTTAGGGGGACTCTGCTACTGAATAAGACACACTCTTTGTTTCCTGTGTACAGTATTTAATACTAACTGATTCCAAACCCATGACCACCTCTATGGCAGTAGAAAACATTTCCATTTCAATTCTACTCAAGTTATCAGTATAATATTAATTTTAATATTATTATTTCCATTAGAAATATGATATCATTCTACAGAGCAGTTAGGCTAAGTAATAATATATAATTTACCGTGCTCCAGACTTCAGAATGAAACCCTTATGTGCACAAGTGCTTCTAACAATATCCCATTAGTTATCGGTTAAGATATACTATTAGGCATCTACAAAAAAATTTTTTAAGGAACAATAAGGACCTATCATCAGCATGTCCTCCAGTGCTACCAGAGTGCTCTTCCTCGGAACAGCACTTGAAAAGTCATCAATCTTAGAACTCTAAGTAAAAATTACTGTGCTTTTAAGATACAGCCATTATCACAACAGTGTAGATGACTGTGTGTGGTTTCTCGTCTCATGGGACGGCCACAACCAGATTGTGTGCTTCTGGAGGGCAAGATAATACAGGACCACGGGAACAGTGAGTGCTCTTTCAGCATTCGTAATAAAGTAATGAGTCAGAGCAGAATCATGGACTATTAAATTGGAAATAGATTTTATGGTTCATGGCGCTCTATCTTTTTATAATAAAAGAATGCTAATAAACATTGAGTATATGTTTATGTGAGGCATTTCCTAGGCATTCGCTCACCACAGCCCCTCTAAACACAGGAGATAAGATCAGGCAAAAGGTCAGGGAGAGCAAGTAACACAGCCAAGGCCATGGTGCTCATCAGTGCTTACACATGGTCTGCCCCCCCAGGTCACTGGGGTCAGAGCTGTTCTGGGCAGAAGCCCAGAAATCCGTGTCTACTGCCTTATATGTGTGATCGCTGCTGTCACAGTTGGGCCCACAATTCAAACTGTTTGACTTTCTAGACAAGTAATTTATTATGGGACCCACTGATGCAGTTTGAAGTTAAAAATAAGTTTCTGTCTGGGGATGCTCTTGACTATAATTCCTCATCTTTATAAATAACAAAACTTGAAAAGACTCTATATGTAAATTTCTCCTTAAAATTGTCTCACGGCAACATATGTTTCTCTTAAAACTAAAAGAATTAGCACCGCTTCCCTCCTATTTCTTAAGTGAGGTAAACGAGTCCTAGGGAGATGAAAAGGCTAATCCCAAGCAGCACCTACAGCTGAGAGAAAGAGGACCAGGTTTCCCGCTTCCCAGGACAGAGCTGCCGCCCCAACATTCTGGTTCCTGTCTTCACAGAGGCCTCCATCTCCCATGCTTTGTAAATCCCTATCCAGACATGTCCTTCTGTTACAGTACTTTCCATTTCCCTAATTTGATTTGTATCTCCAAATATTTTCAACCTATGATTTTCTCCTCCTCACTGTCCATTTTAGATTCTATTTATTCACATCCCCAGATTTGCTCTGTACCCCCTGGCCGTGTATTGCTCCATAGAAAGTGCCCCTCCCTGCTACCATCCCCTCTCCTCCCAGCACTGCTGAAGGTTTGTTCCTTCTGCAGAGGCTGTGTGGCCCTGGCCACACCCCGCACCGTAGCAGGCATAGCAGTTCCAACACCAGCTTCAGCCTGACAGACCGCAGAGGCTCTGTGCTGAGGCACTTGGGATGTAGATGTCCCATCACCTGTCCAGAGAGCAAATTACACAACCTAAGTCGGGCAGGGAGGAGGCACAGGGAGGAAGGAACCAGGAGCTAAATTCACTTTATTTCTTTCCCACTATGGACTGCTTCAAGACACAGTGATTCCACATGGCCTGTCTGGAGACTTCCTAGAGACTGACTGTCTCCAGTGTAAGGGGGTTCTGCCCATCCTCTGTTCCTCCTCCATTCTTTCCATCTTGAGGTGCACCCACCAATAAAGCATTAGCAAGAATGCTTTGCTTCAGGCTCTGGTTCCTCCTCAGCTCTTATGGTGAAGGTTTCACAGCAGTAGGTAAATTTCGGAGAAATAAATATCCTTCCCCAAACACAGTTAGCGATTATGAGTGGGCATTCCTTTCTGACCAGGGAGAGAGGGTGTGCCCAGGAGGTGGCACACAGGAGGCAGAAGTCTCTGATGCTCTTCATGGGTGCCCATCCCTTCCTCCAGTTTAAAAGGCAGTTCAATGCGTCAGCTCTCCGCAGATAGTCAGCGCACCTAGGAGAGAAGGTCCTCAGTGAGCTGAGGCCATAGATGTGGATATTCTTCCAGAATACCTAAACAACCTCTAAACTTGGAGCATGGATCCTTTGGATTGCTGTTAAATTCAATGCCAAGGGCCAGAAAGCTCCCTTGGAAAGCTACAGGTTAGCTGCCCACCATGACCTGGAGGATAAAGAGATTAGCCAGTGGAGGAATGCTCAGGAAAGCCGTTGGCAGCCCTGGGACCCGAACCAGAAATACATTGCTCTGGTAACTTTGTAGGGCTCCTGGATGGGACCCCCAACACTGAGGCATCTGATTTCGGCACTTTGGGTGAGATTAAAAGTGCTAATAATTACCGTCCACTTTATCTGTTAAACACTGCTTTTAAGGTTTTGACCTAATGCTCTACCCTTCCCACAACCTAGAAGGTAGGTAATTTCATCTAGGTTTTACAGATAAGGAAACAGGTCGTAAACTTGCCCAAGCTGCTCAACTTGATAGGGATAAGCCGGGATACAGACGCAGTCACACTGACTCCAGAATCTACTGTCTTAAACATTATGACAACATGCCACTGCTAGAAGCCCCAGCATGTGGAGGGGATGGCAAATCCTTCATTGTTATCAAGCTATTTTCTGAACTTCAAACCCATCCTTCCATACCTGGCACTGAGGCCCTAAGGCTAGGACTCTGCAAGCTGTGTTTTTGCCCAGAGGGCTTATTATGAGCCTCTTCAATAGGGGGCTGTTTGGGAGACCTGAAAGGCTAGAAGAGGAAAAAAGATCCTGTCTGTGTCCTGGTAGCTTCTTCCTCTTTGGCTTCTCGCTCTAGGAAGAGACAGCAGCAGTGCTTTCCCCTGGCAGTGGCAGGGCCTTTCTGTAGCTGTTTGCAGTTTTTCTAGCACTGCAAAACCAACTTCATTATGTCCCATCAGACTGTAGCACCCACTGGCTAAAGGATCCCAGTCCCCTCCTGGGACCTCAGAAACACCAGCACTGTCGGGAGCTTCCTCCAGATCTCGAAGTTTTAATCACTGTAGCTTCTTTCATTTGTTTCCCCAATCTGAGGGCGATCATAAGCCTGACACAGAGTTTGGTTTTGCCTTTCCTATTAAAGGTTTTTCATACCTAGCAAATAATTCTTCATCTCAAAACTTCTCTGTCAAAATAATGGTCATGCTTTCTGCCTCTTGACTAGACTGACAAACACACCAGCTGTGACCAGTCACTGGCACTTGGCTTGCATCAGAGTTTAATAATGTACCAATAGCTCATGAGAAATTGCCAAGGTTGGTGCAGACGTAGGTGTGGAATGGATCCAGCCAGTAAGGATTCTGGGCAAACAGGGATTCAGATCAATGTAAGATGTGTCATTCTCAAGAAAATAATGCTAAATTCCTCTCACCTACCCTTGCTTATCTTATGCAGCCGCAATGATATTCTAAGTCTTCACCTTTTATTAAATCAATACTAGAGACACATCCAAGTATCTGTTGTCAATAAAGATCATAATACATTTCTAATCTTATGAGAATTGAGAGGGTTTCAAAACAAATATGCACAGCAGAGAGCACGATCTTGCTGAGGGGGAGTCTCCTTTCCCAGTGACCTCTTCGGCTTATTGCACGCTCTGCCTCATATTCTAGTCACTCTCTGTCTCCTTCTATGAACTAGATTACAATCCCCATAAGGAAAAAGAAAAACACACTTTAGCATTTATCTATTCATAGAGGGGTGACTCAGTGAAGCCAGGTATTTGTGTGGTGTGGATAGCAGGACATTCTCTGGAGAAGGTGGAAAAGAACCCGGGTTCTAAGCTCAATCACTTTATAATAACCTGGTGACCTGCAGAAAAGCATTAATTTTTCTGAATCATAGTTTTCTTATCTCACAAATAGCATTATTAATCCTACTTATTCTGTTTACCTTCTAGGCTTACTTGATTCACTAAATGTTTTTGATCACCGACAGGCAAGATCTTGTGTAGGTATCCCAGAATATACACAGAGAAGTAAAAAGGCTCCTGCCCTAAAAGACTCTATAACCTAGGATTTTTCTCTGCATCCAACAATTCATGGAACGTTGCCCACCAGATACCGTGTTAGAGCGAAGAACATAGCAGTGCTAGAGTGGATGCGAGGGGATTGTCATCTAGTTCAGAAAAGGACCAGACTGTAATTAGAATAAGAGGCAGAACGTGCAATAGAAGGATGAACTGAAGCAGTACAGCAGCTAAGGAGAGAGAAGAAGTTAGGGCAAGTTTGTGGATCTACTTACATTCGAACTGAGCAAATTTCCTTAAAGAAGAAAAGATAAAAGGAAGAACCCAGACTGAGCCTGGCTAGCTGTTCTAAGAGCCTGAAGGGGAGTGGAGTGGAGTGGGATTAGGGCGAAGGAATGATGTAAGTTAGATGAGGAATGCTTGAACATCCCTGAGGGGCGGTTACCATCCTAAGTGTGAGTTACTGAGGAGGACACGGGGCGGACATGGTAGTCTGTTTTCAGGGAGCTTCAGAGTGGTTGGGACTGGGGAAAAAATTAAAGTTTCCTTAGTTTGGTCCCTGTTTTAAAATACAATGTATTCATATAAAATGGAAGGTTGAGTAAAGCCAACAGATCAGGAGAAGCTGCCGTAGTTTTTGATGGTTTGCTGTACTTAGCTTCCAAGGCCAGGGGCCATGGTGATGTGCAGTGGGGTACAGGGACCATAGGGAGGTGATATGGTTGGTCAGGGGGTGAGAAGGGGAAAATTGTTAGCAGGAGCTTTTATCTTGGTTTCTGTGACAGGGTGAGCAGGCTTAGGATGCGCTAGTTCGGGTAACTTCAGTGGACTCTAAGCAGAGACTGTCCCTTAGTCCTGAGTGTAGGGTAGGGCTGGCAGGTGGCAGGGTGTGCAGAGTGGGGACTGGATGGGTTGGTTTGCGTTTGAAAGGTGTCCTCACAGGTACTAGAGGTACCTTCCTACCTCTAGGAATTCCTGAACCTTGGAAGGGGTTGACCCTCCAGGGTCAGCAAGGCCTTATATGTCAAAGCATTCGATTACAGAGAAAAAATATAGTTAATACAGTTTCTTTAAAAGTAGACTTTCCCAGCTTTGTATCCCTAACATTCCGCATAACACTTTGTGCATAAGTACAGGGAATACACAGCAGCCGCTGGGTGATTCGGTTACTATGTCCCATCTCTGAGTCCAACTATGAGAACTGAACAGCTCCAAGGCATCTTTTGTTAGCAGCCAGGTATCCACTTTCCCACTTTTCCTGACCCTTCAGACCTGGCTGGGCCCCACTGCAGTGGACACTGCCCTGCACCCCGCAGACGCCCTTTCTGAAGGCGGGCTGACAGCAGACAGCCTCCCGAGACAGCCTGCAGTAGAGTATAAATAAACATGGTGATCTTTTAAAAAATTAAAGCTACCACTAGAAACAAAAATGAAAAGTGAATGAGTGGTTGGTTCTCCTGGGGCAAGGCTGCTTTACATCGTAAGTCACATCCCTAAAATTTCAAGAAAAACAAACTCAACTGTGACTTGCTTAAGAAAAAGAGGAGTAGCCCAGTTTTCTGGCTGAAGGGCCGTCTTCAGGCTCAGCTGGATCCAAGGTGTCACGCCATGTGATGGGCAGTCTCCACCCTCATCCCTCTCACATCAATTCTCTCTTTGCATGACCTCATCTCTTTCTTTCTCTCTTTTAACTGAAAATAGCCTCTCTGTCACTGGGGACAGTGGCCCCAAGCAACCCCAGCTTGCCATCCACTCGCAGCTCCTATCCAGCCCGAAGAGGGAGATTATCTTACCTATTTTTCTTGGAATCTATGAAAATTTTCAGAGAAGAAACTGGTCTTTATATTGGTCAAGACCCACACTGATTATTTAAACAGGAATTTTTCACATAATCTCTAACTAGAACAGTAGAAAGTAGTTAATTATGTTTTTTAAATAAAAGCGACTAAAAACAAAAAATAACAGCAACAGAATAATGTGGGTCTAATGGGCCCAGAAATAGCAGGAACGAAAGAGCTGCTGATAACTGTAGGCTTAGGAAGAGGGAGCCAGAAAGGAACCAAGGACTAAGATAATCCCATCCCCCCAGGATGAGCCGGAGACCCCTCCGTAGGGCTTGTAGCTAACCTCGGAAGCAGAATCCTGCAGGGAGGAAGGAATTTGCCACAGCCGCAGGCCAGAGTCATTCTATGGAAGCAGCCTGCCCGGTGGGAAGGCGGACACAGGCTGCAGAAGTCCCCTACCTTCGCCAGGGGTGTGGCTGAGTGCAGCTGTTGGGAAATTGCTACTGATAGAGTGCAAGTCACACTATTTCACCCAACTAATAAAAACCAATTCATAATAATAGTTACAGATATAGAGTGCTATCCGGCGCTGTCCTAAGAGCCTTACAGATATTAACTGATGGAGTCTTCTTGAGCTCAAAACGTGGCTCAGCACACAGCTAGAGTGCCCGTGCGCAGCCCATGCCCCGCCACCCCAACAGTAATAGCAACACAGGACCAGATCTTAGAGAGCAAGTACCTGCCTGTTGCTTCGGCCTGCAGCCTCACTCCACCGCCCTCTCTTGATGATTTCTGATGTTCTGCCAGCAGGCAAAGGAGAAATGTCTGGAGTGCTCAGCTCCAAGATCAGAAGGCAAGGCAAAGAAGGGTGGACTTGGCCTAAGAGACCATAAATTATGCATAATCCTGCAGGGGTCACATCACATCCCTAAATCAGTCACTATGACCAGGGGAAGGAGGTCGACTCTGATAAGCAAAGTCCAGGCCATTCTTGTGGTTCAGCAAAGGGCAGAGAGAGTGGCTCCACAGCTTCTAAGATTAATTCTTCTACCAGAAAGATTAATTCTTCTACTAAAAGAAAGGGAAAATGCCAGACAAAGAAACACAGTAGGTATTCTTTGTGTGTTGTATTTTGACTTTAAAATGTCTATTTGCATGTGGGGTTGTTAATAAAGGAAAATTAAAGCCTTTTAAAGGACAACTAACACTGCATTCCCTCATCCACTAATTTATTCAAGTGATGTTTATTAAGCACCTAATATGAGAGGAGCTTGTTCTCACCAGCCCTGAACTAGTCATACCTTCCTGGACACAGGCAAGTTTGGAAGATCTAGAGTTAAAAGGTTCAGATGAGAAAATGGTATCTTTATACACAGATTAAAACATTCTAAAACTGTGCCCACAGTTTTGTAACACAGTTTTAAATAGTACCCATGGTCAACCTGGAACAAGGCAGCACAGTTTAGTGGTGTTGAGTGCACACTACAGCGCAAGACCAGCTGCATTAGACGAGCTGCGCCAGGGAGAGGTAGCCAGTAACTGCTGCCTGAGCCTCTTCACAGGTAAAATTTGAGCAGTCATACTTACATCACTAGTCCATCAGGAAGATTTAGTGATCTGACATTGGTAAAGCCCTCTGTGCCTAGCAAATCATCGCACTATGCACTCATACCTAGTGTGATGGGTTGGTTATAACAGCCATTACCAGAAATTGATTATTATTAGTTGTGTATCAAGTAGTGCTACTTTTGCTCCGTTAGGTAATTTGAAATCTCCTGACATTTTAAAATGTCTGCTTCCCTGCTTTAATATATAAAAGTACCCACAAACGGAGCCCTTCTATATAAATAACTCTGTTTTCATTACCTTATGGTTTTGAGGTAGTTTCATTATGAACATAAATCACATGTTCCATGGAAACAAAGTAAAACAAAACAAAACTTGTTCTTGATGCTATTCTACAGCATGCAGAAGAAAATATAAACCTTTCTACATCGTTTTTCTTTGAACGTTTATAAAATTTTATAAAAGTTCTTCCCTGAAAATCACTTTGTGTATGTACTTTCTCAAAATAAATTTTCTTCATAGAATATTCTTAGGTTTTCTTTTTATTTGTCCTGTTAAAAGGAAACTGGCTCTCCATGTTTGAAAATCACACCAGAACATTCCGAGGAAGGGCGTACTCTGTCTCTGGCTGACTCAGAGAGACCTCCCTTCCCAAGGAGCACTCTGGCATGTGAACCTCTGAGGCCTTTCTCTGTGACACAGTCTGGGAGGTTCTTGGTAAAAGGAAGGCTGAGGGGCCAGGAGCTCAGCAAGTCCACTTCCAAATGTTACAGAGACATGGCAAGGAGGGGTCACAGAAAAAGTAACCATCCTTCTCCTTTCTGGCACAGGACTGTGTTCTCTAAAATCTCTTCACAGTAATCCAAGTGACTGGACTCTACAGATACCTAGAACCAGATGAACACACAGAGACCAGAGGACACCTCAGAGAGTACAGTGGTCCGTGCCTCTGTGGGTTCCACAGCAGGGCTTCAGCCATCCACACTCATTTTTTAAAATTGCATCTGTTGAATACACACACGTTATTACAGTTATTGCCTAAAATACAGTGTAACAGCTACTTACACATCATCTACCTTGAATAACATATTATAGGGAACTTAGAGATAATTAAAAGTATACAGAAGGGTATGCATAGCTTATAGACAAATACTATACCATTTTTATAAAGGACTTAGGCATCTGTTTACAAAGGACTTAGGCATCTGTGGATTTTGGTGTCCTGCGAGAGATCGTGGAACCAGTCCTGCAAGGACACTATGGAATGGATGTATGCCTGTTTGGCACTTAGCCTAGATCACCATGTTGTGCACATATGCAGTGTTACACACACACACACACACACACTCACATACATCCACACACACTAAACCAGAATCGCCAAAGAAGTAGTGGATTAAGTAAAAGAATCATGATATGCTACAACAGTGAAGTTTTATGTATGTAATAGAAAATTAATTCTTTTGATAGTAAGCCTTTTGATATTTGATTCCTATTAATAATTCCTACTAATAAGTTTAAGAAATACTGCATAGAAGTGGCATTTTTCAATCTAGTATACAGTCCCTTAGGCTGTGTCAAGTTCATAAGTCTGTTACTGAAAAGAGTAAGTTACAGTAACATTTTATCACTAGAGACATTGTATCACCAAAGGTGAAAGCAGGAAAATGTGGGGCAGAGACTACCTTCCTTGTCAAACTGTAATGTGGGCTACCATTTTTCCATAGAATGCTTCACCTTCTCATAAATAGAGGACAGTGATAATTCCTTCCTAGATTTGGCAGAAGGGTACATGAAACAGTAGATATTTCCAAAGCCAGCACGCAGAACCTGGCATTTCCCTGCTGTCTTGAGATCACTCAAGTACTTCATGATGTGAAGCCATACACAATCACAGCCTTGCGCTTAAGTAAAAGTTTCAGGTTGTGGGTCTGAAAAAAGACACAGAAATTGGGGCCCAGCCTCCATTTGCACAGTGTCACGCACCTGCAAAGCAGCTCTGAGTACTCTGCCTCAGCAACCTCCCAGCTTCCACAGCAGCATTAACTGCCTTGGCCCCAAACTCTGTGGAGACCAGTCATTCCATAATTTGTGACTGCACAAAAGAAATTCATCTTGCCATTCTCTTAGGTCATCCATTATTTACATACAACTAGGGTACCTACTCCTCAGCAAATAAAATTCCAGCCACAAATTCCATTCTGTGGCTGGAAAAGAATGTCAGAAATTTAAAGATGAGGTTGGGTAGTGATTAAAGCGTAATTCCAAAGCTGAAAGTCATTCCTAAACCTTTGAAAACAAAAGTAATGAGGATAAAATAGATTTACAGTATTTTTAGACTTAGAAATTACAGTGGACTCCTCCAGTTTGGGAGTTTTTTAGAACTCAGGCTTCCACTCTGCAGTTAACACAAAGATTAGTCCACCGGACTTATGTGTAAGGAGGTCTTTCCTTCAGAGTAACTTGTCTCCGTCTACACCAGCTGGGCTCTGTCTACACATACATACGTTTCAATGTTTAACCAGGATGCTGGACTACCTGCACCATGTTAGTGCAAAAATGGGTGTTAAAAATTCCTTCCCTGTACAAAACACATCAGGGGGATTTGGGAATTTTTAAAATAAGTCTTTCCAGAAAAATGTCATTTTCTCATCGTTTTGCCCTTATCTCCACTGACAATTCTATAGCATTTCAGAAAATATAGAGACAATTTTTGGCTCTGAGCAAAAATGTTTTAATAACTTAAGTATTTGCTAATATGAATGAGTGCTCTTTTAAATTTTTTATAATCTTTTTTTCATGCGATTTTCCAAAGACCTAGTGATTTGTTCCTCTATATTAAGAAGAATTACGTATTCATAATAAAAATAAAGACTAAAATTTTTTCTTGTTTCCACTTGTAATGAGTTGTCACTTGCAGTTCTGAGCAGAAAGTATTTGTCACTTTTGGCTACTATCATGGGAGGTGGGGTTTATCTAACAAAGAGGAAGGGATGGGAACAACTGTGAGCTGGCAACTGGTGATGTTTTCCATGGTTGATCTAAAGAAAAATTCACGGCAGGCCCATGGCCAGGTTAAACCTCGGGTGAAAAGATTTACTTTCAGGAGCCTCATCAGAAAAACAATCTCTATTCAACATAGTTCTGGAAGCACTAGCCAGAGCAATCAGACAAGAGAGAGAAATAAAAGCAATAAGGATAGGAAAGAAGAAGTCAAACTATCACTATTTGCAGACGACATGATACTATACATGGAGGACCCCAAAAACTCCACAAGAAAACTCCTGGCATTAATTGACAAATTCAGCAGCGTAGCTGGATACAAAGTCAACACCCCAAAATCAATAGCATTCCTGTACACAAACAACAGACTGAGAGAGAAATTGAGGAAACCATACCCTTTACAGTAGCAACCAAGAAATTGAAATACTTAGGAATCAATCTAACAAAGAATGTGAAAGATTTATTCAGTGAAAACTACAATACTCTGAAAAAGGAGATTGAAGAGGATTTCAATAAATGGAAAGCCATACCATGCTCATGGTTAGGAAGAACTAACATTGTAAAAATGGCCATACTACCAAAACTATTGTACAGATTCAATGCAATTCCCATCAAACTACCGTTAACATACCTCACAGATCTAGAGAAAATATGCCTCAAATTCATCTGGAACCAGAAGAGACCCAGAATAGCAAAAGCAATCCTGGGCAATAAGGACAACTCAGGTGGAATCACAATCCTTGACCTGAAATTATACTACAAAGCTACTGTAATAAAATCAACCTGGTACTGGCTAAATAACAGACCTGAGGATCAATGGAAAAGACTGGAAGATGCAACCACAACAAAAAACCCACTCAGCTACCTAATATTTGACAAAGGGGTCAACCAACCCACTGGAAAAAGAAGGCCTGTTTAATAAATGGTGCTGGAAAAGCTGGCTTGCCTCTTGCCAAAAACTGAAAATAGACCCCAGTCTATCACCATGCACCAAACTCAGGTCAAAATGCATCATAGACCTCAACATTAAAACAGAAACTCTAAACCTATTGGAAGAGAAAGTAGGTAAAAATCTTGAAGACATAAGAGTAGGCAGAGACTTCATGAACCAAAATGAGGCTGCAAGGGAAACACTTCAAAGAATCAATAATTGGGACCTCATCCTACTGAAAAGTTTTTGTACATCTAAAGAAATCACCAGCAAAGTAAAAAGAAAACCCACAAATTGGGAAAAAATCCTAGCTGGCTGTCCCTCAGACAAAGGTCTTCTATCTAGAACATACAAAGAATTAAAAAACATGTACCTGTC
>PVLD010012851.1:0-58482 GCA_004027595.1 Dinomys branickii
TTTTTTTTTTTTAAAATAAAAAAAAAAAAAATATATATATATATATATATAAATCTAAGGTATAATTTTGAACCATCATTGTTCTTTTTATTTATTTATTTTTTGTTCTTTTTAAATTGAAGAGAAAAGAAATATTCCACTGAAAGACTTCAAATTTAACTGCAGATATTTTGTTACTTACAAATTAGAAATATATTTATATTTATTTTAAATTTAATTATTCACAGTTACAGAGATTTTTCATTGTCAAACAAAATATATCCTATGTGATGACATTTAAGAATGTTAAATTAATAAAATCACAATTGGAAAATAAAATGTTGACCTGCTAGGCTGAGATCATGTTTTGATATCTTGGGAAACTTAGAATACATCTCTTATTTATTTTTTTATTTTTATAGGAGCTCCATTATGTTCAGATGCTTTCATTCTTAAATTACACAATCTCTATGCATCTTGGCCAAACAAATTCCAAAGTGTCTAGGGTAATTAGACACAGTTGGCAAGACACCTGTCTCCCTGCGCCTGGCGGAGGTAAAGCGGAAGTGCAGATTAGAGTCTTAAAAATTAGCTAAGTTCTCAGCATGTTGAAGAATAAAACTAAATATGATTGCCACACAGAGATACGAAGTTGTGCAAAAAGCTATTCTTTCCTCAACAGTCCCCAAAAATGGACACACAGAAGTAAATATAACCGTGACCTACCACTGTCTGATGTCAATTTAACCCTTCTGAATTTTAAAGTTATCAAAAGCAGGGGGAGCAAGTCCTCTCAACCTAATGTAGAAAATACGCATCTTTTTAAGATAAGTAGCTGCATTTGGATATATGGTCTGCTAAAAGACGGAGTGAATATGCAAAACTCAACATGGAATTCCCCATAGCCTAACTCCAGAAGTATCACATGGAAAAAGAATAAACCAATTTCATTCCAACTGAATTGGATGAACCTTCTGAGTAATCAACTGCAGGCTGCATTGAAATTCCCTCGGAGCTGGGCCTTGACAGCACATGCACTGCAGCATGTGAGAAGGCTAATCGTTTCAAGCAGTTTGCGTGCAAATTTGGCATAAGTAGAGCAGCGTGTGCAATAGCAAATGAAGAGCGTTTTGCCTGATGTTCTTTGAAAAATGACCACAGGTGATGTTTATATTTATAGAATATATCCAGAGGTCCCATAATGCTTTACAGGATCACTTTATCTCTTGTGAGCACACCCTCGTCTCCTTTTCTGCTCCCAGGAGCAGTTACAGTTTGGAAAAGTCACTTGCAATAATTCTTGCTTTCTGCTTTCTCAGTCTAAACCACTTCTCAACTCGAGCCCTTTCCCACTCAGAAAATTTTCTAACAACCACAGTAATGACAGCTCCATGGCCGCATCTGCAAGCTACTCACCCCATTTTGGTATTGTTTATTCATTTAGCTTCTGTGATAACTAATATTTTTCCATCCTTTTAATTCTATCTCAGTGTTGCATTGCTCCTGTAACTCTAAGTTTTTGCCTCTTCACTGGTTTTTAGAGATTATTAACTACATGTTTGCTGATCCCACCCAAAAGTAGTTTTTCCCCCAAATAGTCTTGAATGTTAGAATCCTTGAACTTTCCACAGGAAAGACATGTATACTGGAAATATCCACACATTTCTGTGCTAGCGCATATATGTTTGGATCTGTCATTTTATCTCGGAAATTTCTACTTTATCTTTCATTTCATATTTTCAGGAATGTCATAATCTCACAAATAAAAGTCAGAGATGTTGAATGTATGCTAGATTTTCTTTCATCTGGTTTCTAAACATTCAGAAGTTTTTATTTTATATCCTCCAATCATTCTGAAAACACAAACATCTCTGTAACTACCACTGTTGTCTGAAGGTTTGTGACAAAATTCATAAACTGACATTCTGACCACCAAAGTTTTGATATTAAGAGGCAGAGCTTTGTGAGAGGTGATGAGATATAACAGCACAGCCTTTGTAATAGGAATTCATTTCTTATAAAAGAGACAGCAAAGATCCCGGTGTGCCTATCAACTGTGTGAAAGAAAAATGTCATTTATGAATCAGGAATTAGTCCCTTATCAGACACTGAGTATGATGATGCCTTAGTTTGGGCCTAGAAGAATCCAGTACTATGACAAATAAATTTCTAAGTTGTACGAGCCGTTGAGGTATTGGTACTTTGGCATTGAACCACGAAGGAGTCTGACGCCAATTGGAGTTACCAGACTCTTCTTGATAAGTTCTTGAATAATTGATTGATTAACCCACATATGCTTCCTAAGCGCCCTCAAATTATATTTCAAAAAACAACCAGATTGAGCTGAGCCCAGTCAAATGAAAACTTTGATCCCATGTTTTCAAATGAAAGTCCTCACATAACAGGATCAGCACTACAAGAAAATTTATTCGAAATGTAATTCTCAGGCCTTGACCCTAAGCTATCAAATGAGAAACTCTCAGACTGGGGAGCAAGAGTCTACTTTATAACCTTCCCATGTGTTTCTCATATGGACTCAACTCTGAGAAACATAATTCTTCAATCCTCAAACCAGGACACATGTTTTCCATGTACATCATGCTCCCAGCATCCTCACTCTTTCTCTCCTTGGAATAGCCTTGCTGTATTTGCCCATCTAAACTCTTCAAGTCATATGTCTTTTATTTATGTCTAAGTATTTGTTTAGGTAGTTACATGTCTTTATTTCCAAAACCACTTGAATGCTATGAGTTCTGCCTCCTCTAAAGTTTTATCCACAGTTTCTCTGATCTCTAACCATCATGCTTTCTAGGCAGCATGATGTTTTATTTATTTTAATATCAATAAAGTTCTGATGTTTTATTTATTTTAATATCAATAAAGTTCAAACATATTACTTGCTAATATTAAATACCTAAGAATATTTGTTATACTGTACTAAGAAAAAAAAAATAACCCACATCCTGAAACTTAATACTCTTAGTCAGTGGAAAAGGTACATATCTCAGTTCATAAATTTAATCTGTTCTATGATTTTGGAAAAGGTGGACACCTTTGCATTTGTCACCCATTGCAGAGTTTGCAAGGAAAATGAAATTTTACCAAATGCTTATGTTTGTGAACCAAATTGTTCACAAACAAAAGCATTAGTGAGCCATGATATCATTATATACAATTTAAGTGTATGACATCCTTTCCTATCTTAGGAAATTCCCTGTCTTTACTTCAGAGACTCTCAGAACAAAATTAGATCCTTGGAAGTCAGGCATATGACTGAACTTTGCAGTCTCCATGACTGCATGAGGCAACACTTTATAATGAAAGTACTTTGTGCCTTTAGCTTTATTTCTCTATAGCACTTTAACTAAAATAATGCAATCAAATAATGAATACTAAAAACAAAGGTAAAGATAAGGAGAAAAGTGGGGCCTAATAAAGCCATATTGTCATGACTGCAGTTGGCACTGTGTTTGGTAGAACCATTTAGTAAGTTTCTGTAGTATTGAAGGAAATTTTGGGAACATGGTAGAATCCAGGGGAGACAGCACATCTGCCAGGTCCCCTCTCATTGGCACATAATACTCAGCACCTGTAACTTAAAGGAAAGATCTTTAATTTATCTTACACATTCATGAGTTTCAGTTCACGGTCACTGACTCCAAAAGAGAAACTTCATGGCAGAAGTGTTCGGAACAGCAAGGATGGGCAGCTGAAGGAAAATACCGGGAAGAAAGGCCAGGACTAGATACAGTCCCCAAGGTCATGCTTCCGTCTGTCCAAGCACAGGCAGGAGTGCGCTTCCCTTGCCCACTCAGTGGTTTACTACGACAAGAAAGTTAACACACTCAAGCTTTGTTAACACATAAACAAGCAATGTACTTTATCAAGGCGGGAAAGAGAATGACTTTGGTCTTTTCTGCTTGTCTCTGTCTCAGTCTCTGTCTCTCTCTCTCTCTCTCTCTCCAATATGTCCCCAAATAAGAAGATACTATTTTGTTTCAGCACCTTCCTCAATTCTACCAAATAAATACAACACAAAAGAAAAAATCTTACAGGCTAAAATTTTGTTTTCTAATTGTATTGGAGGATTCACAGAACATGTATAACCTGTTGAAATAGCCAAAATACTAGGAAATAAAGGAATATTTTCTAATCAGAAATAAAAATACAAGTTCTGAATCTGACCATGGGCAGCAGTGCGATTTTTAACCCTGCTCAGTAGCATGGTCCTTGTATTTGCAAATGTTGACAGGATTCCTATGATGACATAGGACATTATTTCTAATAGATGGTGTAATTTAGCGTCATTTTTCCTTCTTGTGTGGGATTATTATTCAGGATTAGATATAGGGCAAGCAAAAAGAGAGAACAGAAAATATTTTTCTCAATTATTCTTTTTTCCTTCATTTTATTTTTTAAAGAGAATAAAAATAGTTTTAAAAAAACATTAGAAACAATACAGAATTTCACTAAATAAGATGATAGGAACTCAACAATGGTTGTTATGTTGTATGTGGTTGTCAATATTACTTGTTCATGTTATCAGATATAAACATCTGAAATTGGTCAAAAATTAAAATAAAAAACTTTAAGCATTAATAGTTACTCTCAATAAGCCAATAGAAATCAGTGGTAAAATTATCCCAGCTACAAATATATATATAGTTTCCCCTTCCTTCCTTCTTGCTTTTTTTTCTCCTTTTTCTCATCCCAGTTTTTCCTTCTCTTTGAGCAGTTTCTTTACCTTTCACAATATCTATTGTACCTTTTGGACTTTATTTAATTATTTCAGGTTCTTACACTAGGGAGACAATACAATATTTACATATGTGGGTCTGATTTATTTCACTCATCAGTATGGTTTGTAATTGCATCCATTTACTTACAAAAGTCTCTAGTTTATCTGTCTTATACCAGACTAATATTCCACTGTATGAAAATAGCATGTTTAGTTTATCCATTCCTCAGCTCATGGGCATTTTGGCTGTTTCCAAGATTTAGCTATGATAAATTGCACTGCTATGAACATGGGGGCACATACAGTGCTGTAGGATGTTTTCACTTCTTCTGAAAAAATATCCAGCAGGAGAATAGCTGGGTTAAGTGCGATCTATAATCCTAGTTTTTTGAGGAATCTCCACACCGGTTTCCATAGTGGTTGCAACAGTCTACACTCCCATCCACAGTCGAAAAGATTTTGTTTTTCCCCACAGCCCCTCCAGCATTTGTTATTGGTTGATTTCTGGATGTGAGCCATTCTTTCTGGGGTGAGATGGAATTTCAGTGTTAATTTGCATTTCTTGAATGACCAAAAATGTTGAACAGTTTTTCATATATTTATTTCCCATTTGTATTTCTTCATCTGAGAAGTGTGTAATCATTTCAGATGCCCATTTTTGGATTGGATTTTTGAGTTTTGGGGGCCTGATTTTTAAAAATTCTTTATATGTTCTAGGTAGAAGTCCTTTGTCTAAGGGTAATTTTTGTCCCAATTTGTGGGTTTTCTTTCTCAATTATTCTTAACAGCAGGCAGTTTAAAAATTTTAAATTCATATTCATAAGTTCCACAGAATAAAATTGATGGTCTAAAGAAGCAGCACTAATTATTACAAAAGAACTAAAAGTACAATTTCTAGAAAAAATATTCTTCCATTTAACATTTCAAATTGAATTATCTGAAAATACATTTAGCTCTTTAGTAGCAGTTTTGAGAGGAAAACCTATGTTTTCTTAAATACTGCTTTTAGTGGGTTTTAAAGTTTGACAAGCACTATGGCAGGCCAAATGGCTCGAAATGGTAATAGAAGAGAACACAAATAACATATGTACAAATTATGTTTATATTACAGATTTCATAGGCAAAGTTAATTCAAAAATTAATCTTGCAACAATTACATAGCCATGATGGAAGGCAGCAGACTGGACCCCTGTTAGAGTTGCAGTGTGAGGTAAACTTGGGCCCCAGGACAACAATTGGATGCAAAGATTGATAATGACACCAGGAAAGCAAGAACAGCAGCAGGTCATTTACATACTGTGTGTACACATTTGTGTACAAGGGTGAGGGCGTTTTCCTCCCAGTCATTTGTGAAGACTCAGTTGAACACCCCACTCATTTAAATCGTGCTTTTCTTCTATAACAAACATCAACTAAAGTCCATTTCCTTTGGAATGAAAAACACTTCATATGCAGAATAAGTTATTAACATCAGACTATATACTTTAGAAGTCCACTTTGGACAAGTAAAACAGCAGTCAGTTGCAAATGTCCAAGACGTTGTTGTGTGGAAAATACATGGTTCAGGGATTTGCTTGGAAAGCTGTGTATTAAATTCCCTTGTTTCCTTGTTTCCCTCCTCTCGCCTCTGAAGGAGTGGGCTCACATTGCAAAACTCTAACCTAAGAGGAGCTTGGGGTTACTCAGTAAGTTCATGTGACACTTTTTTTACATTCTTTAATATCTGAAAATCTCAACATTTTAAGCTAAAATATACAAGGTGAGAAATTTCAGTGGAATGACTATGTGTATGAGAGATGTGGTTCTCAAAAACCAAAATACTAGTTTCAAAATAATGAGAATTTGAACTAATACTGAAGAAAAGAATAATTTCAAGGATTATAATTTATACAGTTCCTTGAAAAATCATACTAAAATATATATACATATGTATATAATGTTTACATATATAAATTTCTATGGATATGGTCATGAATTTGTGTTTACCATGCCTGTATATATTACCTTGTTATCTTGTGTAGATTTGATTACACAATTTTCTTAGTTATTTACTTTCCAGCCTATCTATTTTTTTCACATCAAGAAGTTGTATATGGGTCCTTAGGACACCAGTAATGAGAAAGGAATTTAATATTGCACAAATAATCTGCACAGACCAGTTTAGGAGAAAGCAGGCCTCCCCTGTGAGAGAAGTTGTGTGTGATGGAGAACCGTGAGGATAAAATTAAAATTCAGGTGATTGCTTCTATCCTCTCATCTTAGTGTTTCCCTGCAGTTCAGTGTTTTGCCTGCAACTCAACACTACCTCACAAACAAATATTATGGTCATGTGGTAGGTCAGATTATTTCTGGCAAAACCTTCATTGAAATTTCATTTCCTGTTACTTGTTAATGTGATATTGTGAAAATAAGGTCTCCACAAAAATAACATCTCTGTAGACATGACTCACTAGGTGTTAGTGAAGTTCAGGTCACATTGCAGTAAGCATCCAATGTGTCTTTGTAAGAAGAGAAGGGAGAAAGGACACACATGGGAAAGACGCGTGAGGACCTAGATGCCTAGACGCACCGGAAGGGTGCGTGTCGATAGAGGATAGAGTGATGTTTCCGTAAGTCTGGGGTTGAAAGCCACACCTACAGCTGGAGGAGGAGCGTGGAAAAGAACCTCCCTTGGAGATGTGAGGGGAAGGGTTATCTGGGCAGCATGTTCTGTGTGGTTCCCAGGGCTTTCATTCCATGACCTGAGGTCTCAGTTCTCTCCATCACTTTCTCTTTCCAGTTGCTTCTTCCATGGACATTTCTCTTGCCTCTTTTGTAGGATCACGCACTTCCTTCCAGCACCAACAAGGGACATAGCGTTGTTCTAGGTAAAAATCCTCTATATACATTGTCAAAGGAATCTAAATACTCTAATATGGATAGATATGTTTCAAGCACATTCATATTAAACAATGACTAGTCTAATTCTGGAATAGAGATTAAACCAGGGATAAGATGCAGAAGTCTTTTATCTCATACAAACAAGGAAGAAAAACACTATATAACATTTCTATAAACTTCTTTGTGGCTGCTAAGAATGGTGAATGGAATCCCACAATACTTAATACATAATACTTAATTTTTTAGAGAACTTATTTGCACAATATCACATTCCAAAGGACAAACCCTCAAATACAACAGGACATTAAGCAGCTGTCAAGGTGCATCTGAGCAACGGACCCCAGCAGGTGGCTACAGGGTCTGCCATGGAGAAGAAGATGATGGAATAAGAAGAAACAGAACAAGATTTCCAAGGCAGGGACTGAGAAGACAGATCAAAGGCTACAGGACTGAAAACTATGGAAAGAAATCATAGAGCTTGACAATTCACATCCCATTTCCCAGAGGGCCATTGATAAAGGACAAGACAGAAAGATTCATAACCAAACAACATTCATACCTTATGTTTTTTGCAGTTAATAGAAGGAGGTCTTTCTAGATTTTAGCAGAAATTGAAAGAATATGGGAAAATTAATCCATCTGCCCTCAGGTAAAATGCCATCACCATTCACAACCACAGAGCAATGAAATCACTTTAGAGACTGATTTTCCCAATGCCTGCATCTCAGCCTGCTCTTGAAGTTTGGAGGATTCTAAGTGATCAGCAACAAACTGTTTCACAGATGAAGAGTTCTCATTCTCTGAAAATTAAAACAAAGTATTTCTCATTTTATTTCTTTCATACATGATTTCTGAATGGAAACACAAGTTGTGAAATTGATGAGGAAGGAGAAAAAGCATCAGCAGTGAAAACAAGGATTAGAGTAATAACACTGATACATGAAGCAAAGCATGGAATTTACAGATTGATGTTTCAAAGCAATTTTATAAATATGCTAAATAATTTCTAAAAAATAACCATAATAAGTTTAAAATACCATGCAATTTAAAAGTTATATTCTAAAAGTAACCAAGTAGTGTAGAGAACTGAGAGGAAAATTACTTTGAGAGGAATAACTTTGAGAGGAGACTGACAGTAAAGAGATTGGATACTTGCAAAGATATAATCATTAAATTGAAAATGGGTAAAAAAGTACCCAAATATAAAGCATAACATCTAAATGGAAAATATTTAATAATAAGCAGAATGCCATTAGCTCATGGACAATATCAATTAATACAAAGTTTCACTGGTGCTTCAGAAGGAGATACAGGAGATACAAAAGAAATGGAGAAAAAAAAGATTTAGAGAAACCATGGCCATAGTATTGCCAAAGTTTATGAAAAATACCATACCACAGACCCAGAAAGTCCATTAATTTCCAGGCAAGAAACTACACATTCAACCAAGCAATCAACTAATAGCACTCTGGGCTCTTTGCAAATTGCAAAGAATCAGAGATAATGATGGATAATTTAAAACTGGTCAGAGGCCCCACAGCATATATCAGGTATAATAACAAGAATAAGGGATAATAATAAGAATGACATTAAACTGACACCAAAGACAATAAAATGGAATTTCAAACATGCTAGAAAAAAATTAAGGTACATCAATCAAATTCCAGAATTTTCCAGTCATCGAAGTATTGCTCATAAATAAATTGACAAAAATACGTTTTCAAAAAATACGAACATGTTGACAAGAAAACTACAACAAAATGTTTTGGGCTAAAAAAATTTGACAACAACGGCAACTCAGATCAATAGAAAGGTAAAGTGCAAAATATATTAACTATGTGCAAATACAAAATGATTATCTGTTTTCATAATTTCTTTGAAAGACAAATGGTATCTTTAAATACAGTAGCTGTGCAATTCCGTGATATTGACATTATACGTAAATGTGAAAATATAATAGTGTAGGATAAGTTAAAGTACAATGTGAGTGTCCACAAATTATGTGAGGTTTTACATACCTGTTCAGGATAGGCTGATTAGTTAAGGAGAAATAAGGTCATCTGATTAGCAATCATCAAAAAAATAACAACAATCTGTAGCTTAGTTTTGAAGTGACTTTGAGTGTGAGAAAGCAGACCATGGCATACGTTGTTAGCTGTTGAAGTTGTCATAATAGGGATTATTAGAGCACATGGTGATTTCACTCATTATTTTAATGTGCATATTCCTAGCTTCACAAACATTCACTTTTTTTAAGAATTCAGTTAAGCTAGATTACCAGTGTGGTTGGATTTGGAGCTTCCAGGAGAAAGGTCTGAGTATGTCTTGGTACGTCAAGAGTGAGAGCAAGAGCTGCCAGAATCTTTGTTGTATAATTGTATTTATTGCAGTCTGAGTGGCTGTCATGGTTTGTGGGATACTGCAAGGGGAACAATATAGTACAGGACACATTTTGTAAGACTATTTATAATAGTCACCCAAAGAATCATATACAAGACTGCAGGAAATCTGTCCATACACTAAAGACCAAAGAATCCATTCAAGAATCTAGATCCCACAATAATGTCCTGCATGAGTCCACCTGAAGACCTAGAGCCCATAACAATGCCTCCCAAGAGTCCAGCTGGAGACCTAGAGCCCATAGCAATGTTTCATGCAGGCCTGTTTCACAGATATGAGCTGGAAGGCCCAAAGGTCAGTGATGGAATCTAAAAAGTGTGTACCAGCATGATGAAGGCTCTGTGCTAGCAGGCTGAGGGATCTTGCACTGGAGCCAGGAAGCAACACTCAAAATAAGACGCATAGGTCCCCCAAAAGGGACCACAGCCATCCTCAGCAACAGTGAGTCCTAGAGCTCCTCTGATGATCAAGACAGCCAGTTCCTATCAGGAAATCCAAGTGAGAAGCTTCTCCAGGAGACTAAGCAGTGCACCATCTTCCCCTCTGGACCCAGGAAGCGATGCTCAGAGTAAGGATCAGATCTCCCCCAAAGTGAACTGAAGCCAGTCTTAGCGACAACATGATCCCAAGCTCCTCAGAGGATGAACATCACCGAGTTCATCAGGAAAGGCACCATGACAAGCTCCTCCAAGGAAACAAACAACTCCTTACAGCTTCTCTCCACTTTCAATAGGCTCCCAACAGCGTCTACCAGCTCCCAACAGCCCAGCTGCTTCCTCTCCAGTTCTCCCTCTTACGCTGCTGGCAACAGTCCTCAGGTGGGCCTCCAATACCCAGCACCACACTTAGTTCAGCAAGGGGTTATAAATTGACCACCAGTTGTCAATCCACCACAGTGGTTCCCTACAGTGCCCTTCCACAATTAAATTCCTACCTTGAAGCCAGCTGACCTTCAACTGAATGCCCTGATACCATGAGAAAAAATAAACACTTCCGTATTTAAGTTGTGTGTGTCAGGTGTTTGGCTACCATAATGAAAGCTGACTAATCCAGGGTTATCTTGAGCTTACTACTGTGATAGTAGTTGATAGAATAGTAAACTAAATATACCAAAGCAAAACAAAACATAGACATATATCAGTCACCAAATATTCAAACAAATTTATATTTCCTCTTTATTGAGAAAAATAGTGAGGCAAAGAAAGATTCAATTTATATGAAAAGGAAGAGCTAAGTAAGGCTGGGATTGTAAAAATTGTTCTTTTGCTATAGGCATTGATTTCAGAACACTTGAGAACTTGGAAGAGGGGACTAGGAAAAGAAATGGTTCATTCTATAAGAAACAGTCCATGTTCAAATCTGTACACCAATTAGCCTCATTGAAATCTGCTTTTCATTTTCTTCCCGTTTTTTACTCACTCATTGTTTGATTTTCCCTGAAATGGTTTTGAAATTAATATTCTGAATACTTAACCTAATATCTATTTTCAGGCTTGGAATAATTTTATGAATGGCAACATCCAGGAGACTCTGTCTCCTGATAATCACTGTCCACACATTACAGAAATCGGAGTCACTCAATTACCTTCTACAGGTTTGGAGGATTTAAATGAGAAGGGTGGCAGCTGAGAAAGGGTAACCACAAAACAGGTGTCCCAAATGCAGGAACCTGATTGTGGGTGCCCATGCTTTTAATGAACCAGTAAGAAAAAATAAGGAAAAACCAAGCATCTCAAGAAAGCAAATGAATGAAAAACTCACACAGATTGAAGTAGCAGTCAAAAACTAGGAACATTTTCCTTAAAAATACTCCATGGCTTCTTAATGTATGACTCATCAAAATGCTGTGACTAACGCATTGGAAGTAGCAGAATAACCAATTTACTTTCAAAATAATTTGTGCTATGTGCACAGTTCAATGCAGATGACCTGTAAATACTCTAAAGATTTATCTTTGAAGCCACTGAGATAATATATGTACCTCATGAAATACCAATTGCTCCATTTTTTAAATGGGTAATTTCTGAGAGATTTGTAAGATTTTCCTTGGTAACCAAATACACTTTCGAGACAGTAAGGAAATGAACCAAGTTACACTGACACCGTGGAGGGAGGCTGCACTGGCAAAAAAAAACTTTTGGAACAGACGCAGAAGAAGATTGATGAGATTACACCACAAGTGGGAGATGAGCAAAGCTGCTCTGGCTCCTTTTGGAATAGGGATTCTGTGAGTATAAAACCTCCACATTCTGCGTCTTAACACAGATCGTCACCACATGTACAGCAGTGCAAGAAGCACTTTGCAAAAGTAAACTATAATTGCAGTCTGTAATTCTCTGAACTGAAGAACTCAGAAGCTTAGTAAAAGATATTTAGATATTTTCAGAAATTTGTATTTATTTATTTGTGTGTGCATATGTGTGTGTGTATGTGAAAATGGCATTTGCATTTTCCCCTCTCTTGAGAAATTACTTGGAAATAATTTTTCTGGTTATCTTTCCCTGTGATTTTGAATCTCAAAGCAATAGTTTAAGTTATCCTACAGTCATAATGTTATGGACATTGGTAAATCAATGATCTCAGTAGAAAAAAGATGAAACAAAAACGGAGATGGGCAGGGCATGGTGGCTCATGCCTATAATCCCAGCACTCAGGAGGCTGAGGCAAGAGGATCATTGTGAGTTCAAGACCATTCTGGGATACAAAGTGAGTTCAAGGCCAGCCTGAACTTCATAGCAAGACCCTGTCTCAAAAGGACAAAACCAAAATGGTCTTTTTACTATTTACACATAATAAAACATCTTCAAATTACTTTCTAGTGATTCTAACCTATTATGCCAAAATCTTACCAGCCTGAAATGACTAGTGTACCTTCCTCATATTTTTGGGCCAGTTGTTTATTTTTCTTATTGTGCAATCTGTGAAAACAACCTATAGTAGCTTAAAACCACAATCATTTAGCAGCAGACACTGTTCATGGGTGAAGAATCTGCTCATGAAATAGCCAGACAATCTGCTCAAGGTCACAAAAAGCAGCTTCCAATTGTAGTATACCACAACTCAGCCAGAGAAAACGTAATATTAGCACAGGAGCAAATACATTATCACCTTTGTCTTACATTACATGACACAAGAAAAGAAGGTATCCTACCCCACCCACAAGTCTCACCAGCACTCAAGGGAGATGAAGACCCTGGGAATGCACTCCAGACAGGAGAAAGAAAGTATCAGGAACCATGCAAGAAACCAGTTGTGGATGTAACATTATGCGCTGTGAACAGGTGGGAAAAAAATAAAGAAGGGGGGGGAGTAAGAGACGGGTGAGAGAGGGAAGGGATAGGATAAAAAGGAACTGAGATGGCGTATATGCCTGTACCAACTTCCCAGAAGGAGTGTGAACATTATGTGCTATACACATGTACTCAAACTAAAATAAAATTTAAAGTTTTGGGGAGGAACTTGTAGGCGTTCACTGAGGTCTCTCTCGTGGTGCAGTCAGATAATAGCTGTGTCGGTGGTCACCTGAAGGTCAGAGGTACATTCAAGACAGTTTATCTCATGGTCCCTTGGTGCTGGCTTTCAGCTGGGAGCGCCAACGCTCCAAAACATTGGCAGTCACACTTAGGAGGTTACTAGCTTCTTCTGGTTGGAGGATCCAAGTAATGCAGGAAGAAAAAGCCTGGGTATTTGAAATGGTGTGGGAGATCTCAGCATGTTATTTTTCCTGGGTATCATAATAAATTCAAATCCATGCATATTTTAGGGGAGGAGATTCTCCATGGGAGACCTACCAAATAATTTGCCAAAATGATTTTAAAATACCATAGAACACGAGAATACCAGGACAGGGTGTCAAGTCAGTGGTTTTTTGAGATTCTGTGAAAAAGAGGCAGCACCATTAGTAGAAGTCTAGGAATTAAGAAAAACTGGCAGACACAGAAGGAACCAGGACACAGCACATGATTTGTTCTGGTGGGTTTCCCCCAAATTGTCCTTTTATACTTCATTTCTTATTTCCATGAATGTCTTATTGTGGTCCCGTTTTAAAGGGGCACCCTGAAAGCTTTAAATGTCATGTGGAAGGAGTGACAATTTCTTACATAGGGTGGGTTCTCACTTAACTCATGTGCTCCAAGTTTCATTTGAACTTCAGCCAGGTCGAATTTGACTGTCTATGTGCACAAAGGTAAAACTGCAATCTGTAGAAATGAATTTTCCCAGTCTCCTCATGTTACCTAGCAGCCCTCAGGAGGTCTTAAAGTATGAAATGCACATAAACTAGAAATCTTTTTTTTCTATAACCACAGTTTCTTTTTTATTTTAAAGAGAGTTAAAAATGATAAAAAAAAGTTAGAAACAATACAGAATTTCAAAAAAGCAAGGGGATAGGAATTCAACAGTGGTGGTTACATTGCATATTGTCGTCTTCAAAGTAGTTGCAAAGATTACCAGCTGTAAGCATGTAACATTGGTCACAACAAACCTAGAGAAATCTTTAACATGGAAAAGTTTGCTCATTTCTACCTAACAAGTGCGGCAGCACACAAACAGATAGAAACAGCAGCAGTTTTAAAATATATAAAATTTAATGCTTCATGGCTAAGTGATTTTGATCCAGTGAGGAGTCTGAGCTTCCAGATCAGAATTAAACATTCTGCTTTTCTTTGTTTCTTTACTTTGTTTCCTTCTTGACTATCTGCAGGCTCTCTGCAGTTGTGACCGATCCACTCTGGGTGGGTCAACAGAGGAGATTCCTTTAACCTTCTCATAGTTCTTAGACTGTTTACTGTAAACCTTTCTCCACAAGCACTTTGTCTATTAGAACAGCTCCATGCACTTAATAACTCAGAAGAGCTTACGTTTGACTTTCAGCCAAACTTCTTTACAAGCATATGTCTTCCCCAAATGCCAAAGCTAGAATTGTCACTACACAAATTCACTAGGAAACTTTGAATTTATTATTCAGAATAGAATGGAGATGGAGGAGCTGGGGATATAATATAGCTCAGTAGCATAAGCACCTGCCTGGAAAGGGCAAGATCCTGAGTTCAATTCCCAGCATCAAAAAATAAAAATAAAAAAATAAAAAAAATAAAAAGAATGGAGATGGACCTATTAATCTATCAAAATGACAAGGAAAGTTTTAATTATAATGTTTTCTTGGTAGAGTTCGGCTTAATATTTACAGTAAATCTCTCTTTATTCCTCTTGTTTATTTAAATTTTTTACTGTGAATACTGATAACAAGCAAAGGACAAAATACATTTTCATTTGTTTTTGGATGACTGCTATGAAGATGAACAATGCTTCGAAATAATATTCAAAATAAATTAAGTGACATGGTATTAAGGAGTCATAGCAAATTGTAAATTGTTACTGATATGTTTCTTATTTTTAATCACCTACGTTTATCCTGGCATATAAACACTGCATATGTGAGAGCACTTCTCCCTTACTTCGTAAGTTCACTCAAAACTGCCATCTGTTACACAGTGGAAGTCCACAGGGCAGGGCTCTTATTGTTCAGCTTAACAGCACTAGCGAGTATTTGCAATGATGAGATACGGCAAATTACATGATAAAAAATGCAAGGCACTTTTTAAGAGAATACCTCTACTCTCATGGTTCGCATATAAAAATGCTGTCTCACGCATGTTGCCCTAGCTTTCTAATCCCACGTGCTAAATCTCCAAAGTTTGCTACGTCACTTTTCTTTCTGTTGCATTTCAACGTCCTACCAAGCTCTTCTCCCATATTTTTGAGGCTGTGTTATAGTGGTGCCTTGGCGTGTATCTCTTCAGCGTGGGGCTGTGGAGAGCAAATGCCTACAGTGATGGAAAACTTTTACATCTTCCAGTGCTACACATAGGCCACTGCCAGGTGTGCGCATTAGACTCAACTCCACCGGAGGAGATTTGTACATCAGTTGGCTGCCATTGTAGTGGTCCCATCAGTGTTTAAATTTCTTTACAAGGTTTACTGTTGCCTGTCTTCCCTTTCTTCATTTGGCAAATAAAAAACACTCAAGAAATTTCGTTAGGAACCTTTCTGAGTCTGAGTGCTGTGGACTGAATTCAGAGAGAGTGGAAATTTTCAGTCAAGATTTGCATAGGTGTTATGCTCGTATGAGCTCAAAGAGTTGGGTGATTGATATGCCGTGGTGAAAAAGACTGGAAGTGGTAAGGTCAAGGAAGGAGTAGAAAGACGACTTCCTGAACAGATCATATGTGACCGTTTCACTGAGCAAAACAGATTACTGGTGGAGTGAGACTCAAATCTGGTAGAAATTATCACTACTAATTCTGGAGTAGCTCAAATACAAGCTTACAAGAATGAAATGTAATAGTAAAAAGGAGCTGTTTTATTATGTGGAAAAACATTCTTAAGGTAAAGTGAATAGCTTTTGAAAGTCATTAAAATGAGCAGTAACTGAACATATATATTTTATCTCCAAGCACAGAAAAAAGAAACAAAAAATTACAGAGACACAGGTCCACAAAGATTATGACTCAGCATTATGAAATATATAGAATTTATGTTTAGTTTCCTATAGAATTAAAATAAAATATTTGTATCTTCAAGAAAAGAATCTTACACCAGTTCATAAATGCACAAGTAGCATTTTTTCATGAAATTTGTACACAGGGAGTAGAAAACCAATATCATAAAATGATAAAATGAAATATTGATATATTAAGATAGATCATCCTATTACTTTATGTAGGTCATTGTTCTATTTTTCCATAATCACAGTTGCTCTGTAGACAACTTTTCATAAATCCCTCTCATTCTCAATCTCATTATTTTCTCAGTCTTATCATGCACGTTAATTTTTTATTTATATTCCTTGCAGTGCCCTGCATCGTAATAGTCTCCCAGTATTTGTTTGTATTTTCTATTCTCCCAAAGAGTGTTTTATGAGGTTATAGAATTCACCTTGCTTCCCACTGCACTTTCAATTCTAAGAATAGCTTCTGACACACATTCAACAATCAGTTATTTTTGTGGGATAAGAAAACGGACATATTAATGACACATGTTGGCACTGCAGTAAAATAGGCCTTCCATGAAATAGCACGTTTATTTTCTGAGGAACTTATTTATTTTTACACCAAAAGTCTCATTGGTATTGAATTAGGGTTAATCTCTCAGCTAGGACTTATTTTAAAATCTTCTCAGGGAGGAATACACAATACCACTTTCACAAGAACTTTATTTCATCATCTTGGGTAACTACTATGAACAGCATTCTAGGAACTTCTGAATACTTTTATTAATGTTTACATATTTTATTATCAATCATTTATTAACATGACTTTGACATTTATTCAATAGTATAACAAAAAATCTACAGCAATAAATATAGACCTTCCTTTTATTCCATGGCCAAATGATATTCCAGTGCATATTTCAGTCATCACACAGCTAACTTGTACTGAGTGCTAGACTCTTTGTTTTCAAAACCAAGCAAGAGACAACGTAAAAATATATTTCCTGTATGATAAATTTCATTGGAACCGATGTCTCCCTAAAAAGTTTGCAAAACTATTATGTGTTCTTTGGGGCATCATTAATATTTGATTTAATTAATAACTTTTACTTTGTAAAATATTTTAGAACATCGGAAATGATAGAGGAGCAATGTTGAGGGTAGGAAAATGCAGTAACAGCTGCCCGTTTGAAATAGGAGAACATGAAATAGGAGAACAAAGAAAACAAAACCACGAAGTGTGGAGTCGTTTTCCTGCTGACACATGGGGAGATTTTGATCAATCATTGGAATGAAATCTACTTCTTAAAAAACATGTTACACACAAAAATACATAGTACATTTATATCAGTGTTACTGATGCGATTTATTTTTCTCAATGGAAAAATGGGATTCATAAAAAAGCGTTTTTTTAGATAACATGTAAATTTTATTTTGAAATTTTGTATCATTTTTGTTGTTTTGTGCTGTTTTGTTTTTAATCTGTGTTTTTCTTTCTTCCTGTTTTTTTGTTTGTTTGTTTGTTTAATACTGGGAATCAAACTCACAACCTTGTACTTGCCAGGCAGGTGCTGTGCTGCTGAGCTATATCCCCAGCCCATAAATTTGAAATAATATGTAAATTTCAAATGCCAATAACAAGACACTAAAAAATAAAGAAATCAGTAGATGCCTCACTGTTTCCCTTTGTGCCTTGATTTGTCTAATAAAAGCAACATACATAACCACGTTTGGCTAGTCTATTTTCCTAGTACAAACTTACAACTAAATATAAAGATCTTTACGCACAGATATTGGAAATAAATTTATCACTTTTGACAGAAGAATAGATTAAGCCAGTCAATTCTGCATAAGAAAGTAGTTTCTAAATGTCCTTATTTAAAACTTACCCTTCAGGGTTTGGTTATTTTTAATGGTTCCAGAATGTCATAACTTATTCAGGATCTATGACTTTATCTACTCTTTAATTATTCATGCTGTCCTTTGCTACAACTATCAGCCACAACGACAATATTGTTCTTAGGTAAATTCACCTGGTACCTGTAGGGTGCCCAACGGCGGGAATGAAGGCATTCCGCTTGTGCCATTTCATGCAACTAGAAGTAGAAGTCTGGATTTTCAACGATCTTTAAGAAGAATATGGAGTTAAAAGTGTCTATTAGCATTGGCTATGATCACACCTGTGGTACATGCCTACTCACACTCAGTGGCCTAAGAGGAAAAATGATTTTGTATTTAGAACAATTGAATGTTTCATGAGGAATGAGATATTTCTTTACACCCTTACTTCTTTGAGGGTCTTCCAACACTATGCCAATATGCAGTTGGATTATTGTTTTATTTGCACAAATTACCAGAATTCACGATCACACAATGAAGATCTTACATATTGTTTTTTAAATAAGGGTTTCGGTAAAGAGTTTAGTTAAAATAACATCCTGATTATTGTGTACGTATCTAAAAATAACAAAACTGTCTTCATCACACATTTAAATGCCAAAATCATAGGAAATGTAATGATTTAATCACTTTAACTATTTACAATTTTGCTATAGACAGAAAATAAACCCTTATTGAACTCTTCTAAGAACAAAATCTAAATAATATAAAATATAGCATTATAAAAATTATGATGATGTAAAAATTTATTTTAAAAAAACTGATGGTGCAAAAAATACCACAAACTTCATTTCCACATATAGAGCGATTCAAACTGCAATAACCCAAGTTCATTTTGAATACAATTATCATTGGAATATGTGTTTTACCAAACACTGAGGAATACAAAGTTTTCTTGTTATTTATGTACTGATGCACATATGTGTGTGCCATGTGATACACACACACACACACACACACACACACACACACATACGCTATACACTTTACAATTGTATTTTCTCTTTTCTTTCTTATGTAAACCTAAGGTAATATGCAGGTGCAAATTCTCTATGATAAATGTGACCGTGATAGATATCTAAAATGCACCACCAGGCATAACGGTACATTCCTGTAATCCTAGCACCTAGGAGGCTGAGGCAGGAGGATCATTGCAAGTTCGAGACCAGCCTGGGCTACATAGTGAGCTCAAGGCCAGCCTGAACTGCATAATGAGACCCTGTCTCAAAAAGACAAAAAAAAAAAAAAAAAAAAAAGAGAATAAAATGCACCAATGAAACATATTTAAAAATAATTATATATTTGATAGAAAAGCTTTATAGCATAGGAAAATGCAATAAATAGAAAGTGTGTGATTTAAATGATTCTCCCAGCAACACACACACACACATAGGAAAAAAATGTAAGGGCATTTTGTAATGTTAACAGTTTAGAATTGCATAGCATCATAGCATCATTCTCGATGGTAGATTAGAACCCTGAATTTACCTTTAAACTTTTCTGAAAATTTTTCAATTATTATTTAGTGACTACCTGAAAAAAGCTTGTGTATTATCTAGTGTTCTCTTTATGGACACTTAATACTTCACACCCACAGTTTGACAGAGGAGAGAATTACTTGGCTCACGGCTTCAGGGGAGTCAGGCCATGGTCATTAGCTGGCTCCACTGAAGAAGCATCTGGGCAGAAGGGTATGGTGGGGCAAAGATGGTTAGCTCATGCCAGCCCAGAATCAGAGAAGAAGGGAGCAGGAGCCATATCACATACAGTCTCTAGGTCACATCTCCATGACCCACCCAGAAACACTGTGGGGTGTCCTTTCCTAAACCATTAGGTCATTCCCGAGCGCCTAGCTAAGAGTAATCAGTACAGTTCAGAGCTCTATTCATTTTAAAACTATCATGGAAGTGATCTTAACTTGACAATCTATTCAGGTAAATGAGCTACCACTCAGATTTTGGTTTGAAGCAACCACGGAATATATTTTATATTTTTAAGATGAGATTGTGGATAAAACAACTGGTAAAACTTGATTCTTTTACCTAAAAACATTGTAGTATAGCAGTTTAACTCCTTGAGCCACTGAAACCTGTGTTCTTGACTGCTCTTGAGGTTTGTTTGCTGGTATTGCTTTTATTTTCATATTTTCTCCGTGTTGGGTTTCAAACTGAGAGCGAATGGTAAGTGTTCTTGTATTCCAGGGTGTTGTAATTTTACATAAACTGAGTTACACAGTAAAAGGAAGCTTTAGTCAAATGACTTTCTGAAATCACAGTCAAATGTTAACTATTGTGGAATCACCTTGGCATATAATACTATAAAACTGATTTTTTTGCTCCCTAGGATAACAAAGTTTGTTTGTATTTATCAGGAAAATAAAATAGTAGATTATTTTTTATTTTTTATGAGTGAAGAGTTTATAATATCACAAAAGATGGGTAGAATGTTTCTCCTTCTTTCAATTGCAACCTATTATGTAAGCCACAAATAATAGGAAGGAAAAACGACATAACAATGTGAACAAAGCATCCCTTTAGCTTGAAACAACCACAGAATATATTTTATATGTTTTAAAATGAGATTTTAAAAAATGTTCCATGAAAAAAATCTGGATTGCACATTTATTAGATATTGGGGTAATGGTATTCCTAATTATTATTCCAAAAGTATGGTAAGGGTAATTAAAGCTCACATGAAAATGCATAAAATATTAGCATAAATAACTAAGCCATAGCAAAACTCAGATTTCAAAAACAACTGCTAATTACAAACTCAAAATATAGTGTTTTCATACATATTAGGGTGTGATCAATGAACCAAATCTAATCATCTAATGAATTCAGTAATCTAAAGAGGGATGAATTAAGTTGATAATCATTCATTATGAATTAAAAAATTAAAACGTGATAAATTATTTTGTTAACAGATAATAGTGGCTGACAATTTGTTATAAATTCTCATAACAGTTATTATAATATCATTAATCATGCACAGCTGTTCTGCTCCTAATGTTCGAGAGCAATTCATTCAAAACCAGTGCCTTTTCTACATAGGAGGGGAACTGATTGTGTGAAGATAAGTTTATTTAATGAGGTATATGCGATTAGCTTCTTGTGTGCTCACAAATTAGTCTTAAATGCATGAGACATCTTTCTTGGTGAAGTTCCAAATAAATCTCTGAAACACTACAGTGCTAACTGGAGTCCTGTAGCACCCAACTGGCCTCATTACTGCGTGATATATCTAAGTGTTCTTAAGATAAAGATATCATTGTGAACTGTGAATTCAGCTCCCAGAGAGAAGGAAGTTCCCCTCTCCCTGATTACACAACTGGCTTGGTCAGTGTGTGCTGTCCTGGCCTTCCCACATGGGGAGATTTTCACTTGCTTCCCTAACAGAATCCACTCAATAGAACCCATTTTTGGTCAAGTTCTTTCCTTGCCTTAAATGATTCTCTTTAAGTGTGGAGATATGTGAGAAATCTGACACAAATCTCATAGGCTTGAATGAAGTTTGCTGATTAAAATGGGTGGATTTAATGTCCTCAATACAGGAAATGTGCCATGCTTGAAGACCGAGCTCACCTTCGCAGGAATGATTACTCAGCTTTACAAGGACAACCAAACCTGTGTTGGAGTCACAGACTGCTGAAGCACCTGGCAAACTTCTTCCTCTTTCTGTTCCTTCCTCTCCTTAATCCACTCAAGCCCTGGGTTTAAGGTTCTCCAGTATCATTTGTGCTTCCAGCTTCTTTCTGTTAAACAGAAACAGCAGGACGAGATGACCCTTGTGAGTAGCGTGACGTAAAAAATTTGTATTGCGCTGTGTGTCCTGATACTGTTTGGCAGAAACAGTAAAGTCTATCAGCTGATTTTAGGGTAAGGTTTTCCATTTCTTTGATTTTCTCTAAAAATATTCCATTACTGAAAGTGAGATATTGGCAATTCAATTTTTTTCATTCAATTTTATCAATTTCTGCTGCATGAATTTTTGGATTATTTGGTTAATTACAAATGTGTCTACAGTCGTTACATCCTCCTGATCTTTTGACTCATTTGTGAATACTAAATACATATACTTAGGTATAGAAATATGCCTTGTACTGAAGTCTTTGCTGTGATAGAATTATATCAGTGCATTTTTATAGTGGTCAGTTATGTTGTATATCTTGTCCATACATTGACTTTACTAAAGTAATGATATTTTGTGTATTGGAACTAAACTTTTTTCTATAGAAACATTCGTGGGCTACTTATCATTTTGTAACCAATTAAATAATTGCTGCATTTTCTTCAGATTGTTTATTTGGTTGATGATTACTACTACTCGTACAACTGATTTGACATCTTCCATTTTGACATATGTTTTACTTCTTCTGTCTTTTTACTACATTTTTTGTACTCCAAGTGCCTTCTTTTATGTATTTTTAATTTTCTAAAATTTGGGGGATTTTTAACTTTATTATTACATGTTTGCAGTACATGATGATTACATCCCTGCAGGGGATTGGTATACGTACATAACACATTTTAAATCTTGCTTTTTCTCCTTTGGATTAGCGTTTTTATTTCACCCCTTTATTTTTCCAGCATCAGATTCATTTATTTAGTATTCACTTGTTTAGTTTTGTTAACATTTTTCAGTAGAAAATGGTTATGTTTATAATGGGGAGTTGATACATGTACATAACACCTCATAACTATTTTGTGCCCCATATCCCTCTCATCCTGCCTGCTTTTTATATTACTTGAATGTTTTAATGTAGTATTTTAAGTCAATTCCTTCCTAATCATTGCTCTAAGACTTGCAAGCTATAACTTACCAGAAATAACTTAGGAATTATACTACTTTAGAAAGATATTGCCTTCCCATATAATTCCACATACATTCTTTCATATCAGTACATTTATATATATATATTAAATTGGAAAGTTTTTTATTGACAATGTATAGTATATTTTTATAATAATTACACACATGCATTTTTTTCTTTAAAGAAGCCTTAGGAAGAAAAAGTCTACTTGTAGTTTTTTATATAATATTGAACTACTTCTCAACCTTTGGGTTCTCTTCACGTTCCCCTGTGAGTTCAAGCTAACATCTTGCACAATTTCCATATTTCAATATAACTTTAGTCCCAGCCACATCTTTTAGATTTGTCAAAGATATTTAACTTCTATATGTAATTCTCCCAACAATTATGTGCATACTGTTTTATTCAGTTTCTGTTCAAATCAGTTTTGAAAGGAGAATATACAATTAAAATGCTTGATAATTGCTTACAAAATTACTTCTGCTGCAGCTCTTTCTAATGTGCTGGGCATCAGGACTTCAACATATGGGTGATAGACTTTGGTCCAGAGTTCAATCCACCACACTCCCATTGATTCACAGAGATTCCACAGAATGATTAATACTGACAGGATTCTAGACTACCAGAAATGAGCATGATTCTTAAGTCTGGATTCCTTGGACTTGACCCTTGCTTAGTGTGGCATATTTTGCAGGGTATGGTGGGAGATTGTTTTTCACATCTTGTACTTCATCCTTACATCAGTGAGTCTGAGCATAGCTTGGGGACCACAGTGAAGTGTGGCCTTATGTCATTCTCTCACTGCCACGTGTGGTGCAGCTTAGCATGGGTACACAGGCTGCTGAATCCACAGCTGCGAGAAAAGCCCCAGCAGAGATCTTGAAGTCCTACTCTCCTTGATGCCACTGAGCTGCTAGATAGTCTGCTGTTTTATTAGCTGCTTTACACATAACATGTTCTCCTCATGTCCAAGCTGATCTCAGCCCATTTCTCGGAAGTCAAATACAGGATATAAATGAATGTTCCAAATTGTCAAGACAGTCCTGCAGACATCACACATCTGTTCTATGGTGACACCAACTCCTCACATCAACTCTCAGAGAACCAGCAAAGAGGCAAAGTTTTCCTCTTTCCTCCTGGAGGATTTCCACTGGGTTCACAGTACAGCCTGTGATGTCGTCTTGTTCTAACTTTTTAACATTCATCCTTTCAAATGAATTAGGATATGATTGCAATGCACAGTAAGTACACTGATCGAGGAGAACTGGTGCATATACATAATGCATCTTGATCTTCTCTAAACTCTGCTCCTCCCTCTGCTTCCGTCTTTCCCCAGAGCCCCTTTCCATTTCAAGTGTCTGCTGCCCTGATTCTTACTATGTCTCTTTAATTTTCTCTTTTTATTTAATTTGCTTTTATTCATATTTTAGGTCTTTCTTGGTAAAGAAAAGCCATGTGACATACAATATTTTTTGTTTTATTTCTCCTAGAATTACGGTCTCAAGCACCATCCATTTTCTGACACTATAGAAATTAGTTTGGAGATTCCTCACAAAGCTAAAAATAGAAGTTCTATGTAGCCACGATATATCTCTTCTTGATGGCTCTGGTGCCTTGTGTGTGGAAGCCTGGGATTTGCTTTCAGGGTGCTCCAGGGCTTCTGCACCTTGTTTTGTATTCTACCCTTGATCCAGCTCATTGAATATCACACGTTGTGGTTCGGGTCCTAGGAAAGTGGAAAATTCCACTGTTTGCAACACTGTGCAGTAGTGGAAATCTGATTTCATATTCTCGCTATGCACTTTGGGGGAATCATAGCCATATATATTCAGAATTTCAGAAGAACAAAAGACAGCACAAGTCTCCCACAGGTATTTCTATGAAAGGGGGATGTTTGGTACCTAGACATTATGACCACAAAAATGACTGGAATTATCCTTATTCCATGCACGTCACCCTTCTGTTGCCTCTTCGTATGGAATGATAAATATTCCAGCACTGGTGATTCTCATCACTGACCACTGCTGCTCATCACTGATGCAGTCTTACTACACAATGTGAAGCTTTCCAAAAGCGCGTTACAGCTGTGACTTTGCATTAGCCTAAAATGGTGCTCAGACAGGCTTGCAAGACTACTTGCAGACATTAACGTAAAATTACTGCCGAGTTTAACCTTGAGGGCCATCCATTGATTTCATTTTCTCACTTCCCTGACTTGGAGGAAACTCAACAAGAGCAACCCTTAGGTAGAAGGCAAATTGTGTTGAAGAAAGCCATATTTCCTCCTTTTTATCATAGACGTTGCAATTTATAATCTGGAAAGGTCTATATATCCTATGTGCTGTACATTTACAGACCAAGGAATCATCCTGAATGCATAATTAAATTTATAGTGGCAAGAGTAATAAGAGTCATGCACTTTTTCTAGTTTTGCTTTTTATTTTAAAGAGAATAAAAAATGGTAAAAAAACATTTGGAAACGATACAGAATTTCACTAACCAAGATGATAGGAATTCAGCAGTGGCTGTTACATTGCATATTATTGTCTTCAAATTCGTTGTTCAGATTACTACATAAAGGTGCGAAAAGTTGCTCAAAAATTAAAAAGAAAAAAAAATGTAAGCATTAACTATTATTTTTGATAGACTAGTAGAAATCAGCAGTGCATTTATCCCAGCGATCCTGCGTATATCCATATATATTCTTTTCCCTTCTGTCTTTCTTTCTTTTCTCCTTTCCCTCATCCCACGTTTTCCTTATCTTGGAGCAGTCATCAAATAGTCAACCAATAACAAATGCTGGAGTTATGTATTTCTTAACCATTGTAATTCTCCTAAACAAATTCAGATTTATTTACCTTTTAAAACTTTAGAATTTCTTCACTGTATATATACAAGGGCTTTCTGTGAATTTCGTGTTTCCTTACCTCGGGAAGACATGGCTGTACAGGACCCTAGGTTTTGATTGTCAGATGCTGAATGAACAATCACCTACTTTAGTGGTTAGGGTGGAGGCTCAACTTGAGTGAGTTTAGACTCCACCCAGTGGATTGCTGGAGCTCACTGTGGTGTGTCTGGGTGGGTCATGGAGGTGTAGCTTGGGGTCTGTGGTCTCTTGCCCTTTCTCTCTGGAAATCTTCCCCCTTTCTGTTTCCCAGTGGCCATGAACTAAGCATCTTTGCTCCACTATCTCCTTCCATTCGAGTATCTTCCTAGGAGCCAGCTGGCCTTGGATGGAATACTCTCTTCCTTTAAAGCTTGGGACTTGGACATTGTGTCTAGCAATGGGAAAGCTGACTAAATCATCTACCACTGAGAAAATTGATCTGAGTGCATTTATAACAGTGTTTTTATGAGGAGTGTTGTATTACTAAGTACAAGTGCATTTCTCTTCAGAGAGCCAGGGTTTACATGCATCCCTATATTCTGGGCTCTGTGGCTTGCTGATCTGTGGTCTAGCAAAGATGAGCAGAGTGCAGGCATCAAAGTCAACTCCGTGCTGTGAGGAAGTGGTGAAGATCAGCCTAATGTTTACCACTCCAGTGAGTCCTCTGGTTTGTTTCTGTTTTGTTTCCTTTGGAGTAAACTTTTGAGGCTGCCTGGTAATAAATTAAAAGTTTGCCAAATCTCCCTTGGTCATGCATGCATTGGTCAATGTAGATATTTCATTTAATATTGAAGATTTGTCTACAAAATATCTGTAATAGAATGGACTTATGCTGTTGCTGCCTTTGTTGCCATCCTGAGCAGGCAAGAGACAAGTAAAATTGAGATTCTTGAACAAAATGGAGAAGAAATCATTTTTCTGTGTTCCTTATTAAACCATAACACTGATATTCAAACCCTCGAATTCCTATCTTCCACATAGAATCTGACCCTTGGCTTGGGTAGTGCCAATGGAACATAAGCAAAAGTTTTGAAGGGAGGGTTTTGTAAGCAGCTCAGCAAGGACATCTCCAGCTTGTCAGCCATCCATATACAGACGCAGACACCTTAGTGAGGCCATCCTGGCTGTCAGACTTAAGCCATTATCTGATTGCACTTTAAGCAATGACACCAGGTGGGCTGAGAGTGTGACTCAGTATTAGCACATTTACCTAGCATGTGCTAGGTCTTGCATTCTATCCTCAGCATCACACACACACACACACACTCACACACACACAAGATAACAAGTAATACCACTGGAATAACCAATCAACTAAAAATGTAAGAAATAAAAAAATAATAAAGACTACCTTATACTAGCAGTTTAAGCCATAATATTTTGGGCTGGTTTGATATAAACCAACAAACAATCAAAACAAATGGTGCTCTTAAAACTTCAGCATGCTTTTGAATCATCTGATAATCACAGTGTGATTCAGTTCCTGGTTCTCAGGGCTGCAGACTACATTTTCAGTTGATACCAGTAATGATGCTCTGTAGACCACACAGAGGTGTAAATTTTATAGAACTCAAACATCGTTGTCTGGATCCTTCTGGAGAACTCCCCTGACAATCTCTTCTTATTAAAAAATCCAGATAACTTCTCTTGTTTTAAAGTCCTCTTCTTCTCTTTTTCTTATTTCTTATTAGTATATGGCTGCAGTATTTAAAATTTATATTCCTTGTGCGGAGTTGGTATATGCAAATAACACATCCTAAGGCCTCATTCTCCCTCCATCTCTTGGATACCCTCCCTTTATAGAAAGATTTATTCCCCTCCTTGTTATCTATCTTCTGTTTTGATCATATAAGCGCAACCAAGGCATGTTTAAGTTGGTCTGTCTGACTTATTTCACTTAACAGTGTTGTCTCAGGGTGTACCCACTTTCCTACAAATGACTCAAATGTATTTTTTCCTGGATAGAGTGGTACTTTATTGTAGTTAGTACATTATATACACCACTTTAGTAACTTGGGTAAATATGCTATTGTGTGTGTTTGCATTTATATAAACCACAGTTTTCATGGGGGATCAGCTTTTGGAATCTCAATCCCTTTACTCTTCCAATGTAATAGTTCAATTTCCAGTAAGTAAATCCTCAGTGGGGTTACATGGCTTCTCACTTTATCAGAATCTCCTCTGCCACTGAAATTTGCTATGTGATTGGTCACACTGAATTTGGAATCTTTACATGCCACTTTTCTTTACACAGAGCGATGTTCTTCTTTCCCTACTCATGTTTTATGAACACATTGTTATTTATGCCAAAAAAAAAAAAAACAAAACAAAAAACCTCGTATTAAGATTTGGGAGTAACAGAAATCTGGGTCAAAAACTTGAAGAATGAGCAGGACATGTTTTACCCACAGGCTTGTTTGTTTGTTGCTTCTTTGCTTCCTGTGAGTTCTCCATTAATCACCTTCATTCATCTTCCTGGTGCTGCGCATCCGGATTCCTCCCACCTAATATTCCTTTTACTTTTTCCTCACAGGAACCTTACTTTCCACCACTTCTAAAAACTCAAACTGTGCTCTAATATGTTGATCCTAAACTTAGTAAGGCACCTTGCTGAATTTGTGTTGGTCCAGCATTTGACAAGCCCTGCGAATGGTGCTCATGAAGGTGTGAAAATGGGCTGCTGACAATGTGCAACCGAAAACACAGATGTTAGGAACAGAGAGTGGTATCACTGATGAGGGCAGGACAAATCACCAAAGAAAAAGCCTTCTGCGTCTAAGTTTCCTCTTCCCTGTTGTTCTCAAACTGAGTATATTCTCGTTACCCAAGAGTTTTTTTTTCTTATAAATTCACTTTCATCCTATTCTTTCAAGTAATTATTCTGTAAAAATAAAAATCAAATAATTTAAGAACCTATGATAGGAACACAGATTCATCCTTTTCTAACATATTAACTACACAAAATAAGGTTCTACTTTATTTCTGAAATCCAAATTTAAATTTTAACCCTGTTTGGGTACAGATTCCTCTTTCCAGGTCATGGCTCGCAAGGTCTCCTCTTTCTTCTGCAGTTGGTGTCGCAGTCCTGTAATGTGCCAGCTCCCACTGCAGGCTGTCAGTGCATTTGTGAAACCTACACAGCAAAGCTCCAGTGCAAATCTCAAGTACACACAGAAAGCAATACAAATCTATGAATCCTCTTCTTATTCTGAATGCATACAAATTAATCTACAAATTCAGCTAAGATGTCTACTGATGGAGTATGCAAACAAAATTACCTAACTATTCAGATATATTTGTAATTTAATTCTGCTCAAATTAAAAATGGTTTGGGGAATTACAGTGCTAAACAGCAGCATATTCCCAACGCAGAGCCTTCATAGGAGGAGTGCTGAAGGGAAAAAGTGCAGTGGGCTGCAAACTCCAGGCCATTACTCACTGCAAGCAAAATTTTCATCGGACTTCTTAAGGTATAAAACTGAGGTTCTCAGACACCACCTGGGTGTGAATTTTATGTATTCTTCACTAGAACTAAAGGAGAAGAACAAAGGAACTTGTCATAAAAGATGCTTTACTGAAAGGAACAGTTAATGATTAATTGCTTGATCAGTCTTGCGTGTCTCTGTTTGCTCTCCTGAGAAACCACTTTGAAGATATCAGTACGTAATACAACAGCCGTTGAAAACTTCCTACCACTTTGTCTGTACCTGTGCAATGCTTGTGTTGTTACGCTATTTTGTAAATGGATGTCTGTTTGTTAATATGATTTCCTCCTTTTATTTTTAAAATAAATTTTATAAACTAAAAAAAGATGCTTTAGAGATGAATGGAGCTTCTGTATAAATAACATTAACGTAAGAAGAAATGGTTCCAGGAGGAAAAACATAAAATTATTGAAAAAGAAACAAAAAATAGTTTGAAAACAGTAATTGATCTGCGGTGTCATCCCTGGGAGCCCGACTTTCCCAGAATTGTCCCACGTTCTATTTCTTCTCCTAGTATCACCCATCATGGCACCCGCTTCTCCCTGCCCCACCTTCTAAACGTGTTCACACTGAGGGGATAAGCATTTGGTCACCCTGTAAATATCGAACAGTTTCTAGTGACTTTCGTTAAACTTATAAACTTAAAAAGGACTCTGTGATAGGGTTCTCCAGAAAAACAAACCCAGCAGAAGCTGGCATGGAAAAAGGAAGGGGAGAAGATGAGCATGATTTTCTTTCATCTGAATGTCACTCACAAAGTGTAAGACACTGAACTCAGTGCACTAAGGACAAATCTTAAAAAGGATAAAGGCTCCCAAGATGCTTCTGCTTCCGGGGCTCTCACATGTCACCACTGTTTCTGTGCTGTTTTGTAACTTTTCTAGCCTGGATACTTAAAATTCTCGTAGTTTCTTTGTTTTGTTTTGGTTTTAGTTGAGAAAAAAATGTATTAATGGAATAACCAGTGGGAAAATATAACAAAGCCATTGGAAGTGCTACTACTTAAGCATGTGTCTTTACTAAGAGACGTGATCACACAGAAGAAATGGAAAGATACCAGCTTGCTTTTAAAGAATGTTTTAAACCTATAGTAAGGTTAGATGGACTTTTACATGAAAAAATACTTAAAATGCATCAGCAAAGAAAGGCAATGAGTCATTCCCTTATTTCAGTAGCTGAGTTCATAGAAAACAGGCTTGGTGAAATTCAGGAGAAACCTGAATAACAAGAACTAAGGGTCTCAGAAACATACGAGAGGCTACTCTCCCTGGGAGTAGGATACGGGGCATGTGGAGAGTATAAGGTGCTTATTACTTTGTGCATTGCTGAGACAAAATTCCTGTCACCCAAAGTTGAAGGAAAGATTTATTTCAGCTCCCCGTGTTTAGAGGTTTCAGCCCATGCTTCGCTGAGGGTAGCATGCCAGAGGGGCCTGGCAGAGGAAACACAGCTCACGGTATCGCAGACACAAGGCAGCAAGCAGCAGGCAGCAAGCCTGCCTGTTTTTTTATCCTATGCAGGGTACAAGCCCTTTGGGTTGTGCCATCCACACCTGGGTTGGAGCTTCTATCTTCAATAAATCTATTCAGCCACACCCAGAATTATGCTAATTCTGCTCAGTGAACTAATTTAGTATCACAGCCTTAATCCCAATATCACATCTTTATTCCACATTTACCTGCCCTAGTTCCAGCCATTTCTGAAAAGCCCCACCTATGGCCACATGAGGCTCTGGAGGGTAGACACAGGCATAGCATAAGGGACTGCTCTGCCTTCGGGAATGTTCTCATGGGCGTGTGACGGGCTGACATCACAGGAGCTGGGTGATGTGTCCTTAGACGCGATCAGTTCAGCTCTGAACTAACAAACTCAGGTATCAGACGAATATTGGCAGTGAAGAGAACAAACAAGGCTGTTTTCTGAGGGCAAAGATAAAGAATTAAGTGAGGCCTGGTGTCCCGATCTGCGGGTGTCAACGGAGACCCTAGACGGGGAGGGTGGAATAAAGAGACAAGAGACACAAGAAATGGAGACAAGACAGGAGTCTGATCAAGTCTCGTTTATTGAGCAGAAAGCTCAGGTTTATGTACAGTGCGGGAGTGGGGATTAACGTCAGCGGGTAACTAGGCAACAGAGGGAGGTCCAGATATCACGCGAGGGTGGTCAGAGCATCAGGCGATATTACGTAATCTACAGGAAACTGACCATATATGGAAACCACAGGAAACTGACCATATATGGAAACTGGAACTCAACTCTCAAAATGGCTGGTAGTTTACAAAATGGATGCCAACCGCAGGTCTCTCAGTGGTCTCCCACATGTCCCCCTTTCTTACTTTATTTATTAAAAGACCAAATCTCCTTGAGGGGACTGTGCCTATCTTAGGTCAGGATGCTTTCACGTGGAACCAACTTGTACCTTACCCATCACTGGAAAGCAAGGCAGCAAAAGGCCTAGTTCCTGTCTTAGGTGGTAGTTGGTAATATATGTGAGCCTCCAGTTGCCCATCTCTGGCTATCCAGTCCAGCGCACCAAGGTGAGAAAGCTAGAATAGCCTGTTGATGTTATTAGGCATTATTATGATTTGCTTTCTTGAGGTCCCTATCAGCCATTTCAAGCCTGTGATAATGGACCTGAATCCGTCACATCTCTATAGCATCCATTATGTTGGTCACTTGTTGCTTAATAATAGCCACCAATTTGTTAAGAATACAAGGTCCAAATAAAAGACATGGTAATAACACAATCAAAGATCCCAACAGGGGGAGAAGATAGGGTAGGATTCCATTCCATACGATCCAGAGTGGATTTTCGAATAACTCTCTTCGTCTCTTTATCAGATCTTCTTGGAGCTTCTTTATCTTGTCTCGAACGATACCAGACTTGTTTGCATAGAAGCAACAGCGTTCCTGTAAAGCCAAACAAATCCCTCCCTGCTCTGCAGTTAAAAGATCTAATCCCCTTCTATTTTGGAGGACTACCTCTGCCAAAGAATCTATCTGATCTTGAATATCCTGAATAGTGCTAGACAAGGCTTGGACTTTATCAATTAATTGATTAGAGAGTTTGTCATAACAATGTACAGCAACTCCTACTCCTGCTGAACCTGTGACTAGAGCTCCTGAAATTTCTAATCCTACTAATAAAGGAATAAATTGAATTACTCTTTTTACTCTTTTAAGGTGAACTACAGCATAATCAAGGCTGAGAATGGGAATAGGTTCATCCCCAGGTACAATTTCTATATCAGGTAATAAGGTAGCCATAACACATAACCCTGTCCAATTGGTAGGTAAAAAGGTGAAAGCCAGATTTTCTCCACATATGAATACTTGTCCTCTTGAAAGGCAAATAGAGGAACTATAAGTAATTACCTGAGTGCAATCAGCAAAAGTAACGAATCCAACATCAATTGCATATTTGTTGTTATAGAAACTTCCTTCTATACATGAGGTAAACCTAACAGCTAAAGGTTGAATTTTAAATTGTAGACCTATGGTGCAGTTAGGATGTGTAGGGTTTATAACATTATATGGAGTGAAATTTGAAGGAATGGTAAGAGGCATGAGAGTACCTTGAGTCATGCATAACCAACATTCTTTAGCTAAATTAGGATTAGAAGTGTTTAGAGCCATTAAAGTAGTTGTTAGAATTTCTGTAGTTTGAGTGTCTATATCAATTTCTCGTGAATTATGAAGTGTCAAAGGATGATAAGCGATTTGTGAAGATCTCCGATTTATAATGTCCTCCATACGTTTTTGTACCTCAATTTCTCTAATTTTGTCTTGTGGTCCACCACCATCAGAAATATGCAACGGAGCAGACTTACTCCAGCACACTGGTTTACCAGGGGTGCCATCACATGAAGCTTGAGGATATTTATGATTTTTCAAAATTTGTGGAATATTAGACCAATTTTCCCCAAAGGTACTAGTGGCAGTGTGTAGTAATATGGCTGTGAAATATATTTTATTATCCATTCCTGTGCATTCTTGTATTGACTCATAACAGGAAGAATGCATTGTAGTATAATAAATAGTACATTCTTTAGGACATAATTTTGGTTGACCATGAAGTATCACCGGAGGCTTATAGAAACATTTGTAATTTTGTAAGTAAGGTCCATTTATAGTATTAATATATGTTAAATAAGATATTTTATTACCACAATCTGTATAGCTGGAGTATAATGTAGGTTTGATTGTTGTTGTAAAAGTGCCTCCTGCACAATCACACGGAGCACCAAACATCTCTTGTCTGGTTGCCATGATTCTTGCTCTCAAACCTCCATCAGAAAGTTGCCACGAGGTGATGAAGATAAATAAAGCATGAGATAAAATGTTTTTAGGGGACCCTTTTGTAGGGTACCATTCCCCCTTTTTTATTTTATCAATAGTAAGTTTTATGGAGAGATGTGCTCGTTTTATTATTTTTTGACCTTGAGGGTTATATAGTATACCTGTAATGTGTTGAATATTAAAGTGTTTGTAGAATTTTGAAAAAGTAGAGCTAGAGTAACCAGGAACGTTATCGGTCTTTATCTGTTGTGGACATCCCAAGACGGACAGAGCATTAAGCATATGACTAATCACATGTTTAGTAGCTTCACCAGATTGAAGAGAAGCAAAAATAAAACCACTAAAAGTATCTACAATCACATGAACATATTTGAGATTACCAAATTCAGGAATATGAGTAACATCCATTTGCCATAATGCATTAGGTATTAGTCCTCTAGGATTAACTCCAAGATGGGGAGTTGGAAGGTGTAAGGCACAAGAAGGACAATCTTTGACTAATATTATGTATTTGTGAGAGGGTTTGTGCATTTAGGTGATGCAATTGATGACTTTTTTGTGTTAGGTTAACTTTATCAGTACCATCAGTAGAAGTGATAGCAGCTAATAGATGAACTGTATTTAAGCTAGTAGCTAAGTCAGTCTTATGATTGCCTTCGACTAAAGGTCCTGGCAATCTAGAATGAGCACGTAAGTGCCCTATGAAAAAAGGATGTTTCTCTTAGTAATAATCATTTGTAATTGTCGAAATAGTTCTCCAGCGTTGGAAACATTTTTTATTTGACCAGCAGTTTCTAGTAGTGGGACAGAATGTGCGATGTAAGCACTGTCTGTATAAATATTAAGTGACTGATTAGAAAAAACAGCAATGACAGCATGTAATTTTGTAAATTGAGCAGAGGTGCTATTTGTTTAAAATTGTAATGTCTGGTTTTAAGAAGCACTTGAACTTTTTATTATATGACCAATTATATAATATTGTTTGTATCAAATTTTATTATTTTATTGTTTATGTCCTTGTAAACCTGGCACCCAAAACAATCATTGAAGGTCATTAGGCGAGAACGGGCAGTTGGCCAGACCGCTCATCCTCAGGAACATTCTGCATCCGCCAGGAGCTCTCTGGCTGAACAGAATCTCAACTCTTGGGTTTTCTCAGTTTTTAAGGACACAAACAAGACTCTTAACAACAACAATTTTTTTGACAGTCGGTCCTAGACTTGTTTTTGTACATATGAATATGAAAAGCGAGCTTGCAGTAAATCATTGTACATCCGTTTTACCTTTATATACACACAACAGTCACAACAGCACATATACAGTAATCCGAATAGAGCTCCTAATAAAATAATATATCAAATGTATAGGGTTTATGTAGAGCATTAGATTTATTACAAGACAATTTGTTGTTTTATAATCAGAAGAAGTAATATGAGTTTTAAATCAGTAATACAAGAAAGATTAACACTAGAAGTATAAGTCAGATTAACAGATGAATAAGCACGTATTATTTTTTGTATTTTGTTTTCTTTTATCCAGGTTGTCAGGTTTAGTTCCTCAAAAGTTAAATTGGTATATATTTGCCCAATCTTATAGTATCATCTTTAGTTATATTATGGTAATGTGTTAGAAGAATTTGTGTCGTTAGTAGATACTCACAGGGCATCTTTTAATGGATGAAGTGAGGTGACTCTGGAGAAAGCAAATTTACGCTTATTGGCAAAATCAATGAACTTGTTTGAAAAATAAAAGTTATCCAACAGCCTCATGTAGGAGGCCAAAGCAATAAGATAAAGAGGTTTTAATTCACCTTTAGTGAGCTTTAAATAAGGCATAAGCCAATTAATATCCCCAAGGAGTTTTTGGAAATCATTTAAAGTTTTCAGCCTATCCAATCTTAATTCCAATTTTTGTGAAAAAACTTGTGATCCTCTCATTTGAAAGCCTAAATATGTGTATAGATCTGTAAGTTGAACCTTATCAGGTGCAATTTTTAGCCCATTATCAGATAAAGCAGACTGTAATTTTTTATAACATTGAAGTACTTTACCACCATTTTGTCCAGCTACCAGAATATCGTCCATGTAATAAATGATATACATATCTGGCCAGCGATCTCTTATTGGTTGTAAAGCTAGAGCAACAAAAGATTGGCACAGTGTAGGACTATTTGCCATGTCTTGTGAAGGACACACCATTGAAATCTTTTTATGGGTGTTTTAAAATTAGTAGCAGGCAAGCTGAAAGCAAACTGCTTTTGATCATCAGGATTTAAAGGAATGGTGAAAAAACAATCTTTTAAATCTATTGTGATTTTGAAATAACCTAAAGGTATAGCGACAGGTGATGGAAGACCTGGTTGCAAAGCACCCATTAACATCATGGTTTTATTTATTGCTCTAAGATCTTGTAACAATCGCCATTTACCTGATTTCTTTTTTATGACAAAAATAGGAGTATTCCAAGGTGAGTTGCTAGGAATTATATGGCCAGCTTCAAGCTGCTCCTGTACCAGCTGTTGTGCAGCCATTAATTTTATAGAAGTCAGAGGCCATTGATCGACCCAAACAGGCTCCTCAGATAACCATGTAATTTTTTCTGCATGAGTCACAGGAGTATCAATGGCCCCTATAGAAAATGGCCCAAACCTGTTCTATCCAATTTTGGAGTAGCTTCTATAGGTGTCATTATTCCAGTATTATTTTTACCTAGGCCTTGACCTGACATAAATCCACTTCTCAATATTTGAGCAGTAACCACAGTGTTAGGGCTACCCATAATCATACCAATTTGAGATAATAAATCCCTTCCCCACAAATTTATCGCCAAACCAGCTATAACATAAGGTTGTATAGTGCCTTTATTACTTTCTGAATCTTTCCAAGTTCATAATTTTGAACTTTTTTCTGGATTTTGACTTTGTCCTATGCCCCTTAGGTGAGTCATAGTAATATCCAAAGGCCAAGCTTTAGCCCAATCTTTCTTTTTAATGATAGTAACATCAGCACCTGTATCAATCAATCCAGAGAATTCTTTACCATCTAACCATAGAGTCACGAAAGGTTTTTGTGTAGAAATAATTTTTGCCCAATACATATCTGATGAGCCAAATCCTTTATTACCTCTCTGTTGTGAGACAATTTTATCAGGTGTCTGATTTAGAGGCAGAAGTAACAATTGTGCAAATCGTTGTCCTGTTTGTATAGTACTAATAAATTTAGGAGAAGATGTCATAACCTTAATTTCACCTGTATAATCATTATCTATAACTCCTGGGAACACTTGTACTCCATTAAGAGTAGAACTACTACGACCTATTATGAGGCCAAAAGTACCCTCCGGTAGAGGTCCAAAAATTCCTGTAGGGAGAGCCTGAATCCCCATTTCAGGTGTTAATACTGTGTGGATGGTGGAACTGAGGTCCAATCCTGCACTTCCTGTTGTGGCTCTGCAGAGGTCTGAAATGGATTGTTGTTGTTTTGTGGAACAAAGTTGAGCGCCCCAAAAATTTGTCTGGGTTTGGGTTTGGGGGCCTGGGGCTGGCCCCGATTCCCGTTTTCCTGCATCGGAGTTAATTTTCTGCCTTCAATATCTCTTTTTGATTTACACTCTTAGACCAGTGTGTTCCTTTCCTGCATCTAGGACAGATTCCTGGTGTCTTTGTTTTAGAGTTGTCAATAGAACCTTTGTACAGTTTTTGGCAAAATGACCAGTTTCTCCACAAGTAAAGCATTTGTTTTTATTTTGTTGTGTTAAGAATTGCCGGACTGTATACTTTTGCAGAGGAGCAGCCACAGCAAGACCTTGCTGATAAGCAGTTCCAATGTCAGAACAAAGGCATATACAGCCTGTTAAATCAGTCTTTTTTCTATATGGCTGAATAGCAGCCTGGCAGGCAGCATTAGCATTTTCAAAGGCCAGTTGTCTAACAAAATCTGTGCCTGCATTAGCGCTACCAAAGATTCTACCAGCTGCAGTAAGTAAGCGATGGACAAAATCTGCGAAAGGCGCATCCGGCCCTTGTTTAATGCCAGTGAGAGAAGAACTCATGTCCCCTTTAGAGGGTAACTTCCTCCATGCTCTAGTAGCGGCTTTATGGATTTGTGCATAAAGTCCTGCATCATATTGCATCTGAGCATCATTAGTAGCAAAATCACCCTCTCCTGCTAACATATCAAAATTCCATCCATTGCCTGCTTGAGCATTGCGTCTAGCAGCATCTTTGCGGTTTTCCACATATTCTGATTTCCATAGGAGATAATCTCCTGAAAGAGTTGCTCTGGCTAATGTTTGCCAGTCTATAGGTGTAAGCCAATTAGCAGCTATAGAATCCAAGATTTCTGTAGTATAAGGAGCTATAGCTCCGTATTGAGCTACTGCTGTTTTTAACTCTTTTATCATTTTAAAGTCAAAAGCATGAAGAGTGCGGACAACTTGTCCTTGATCATTTGTTGTTTCAATTACTGGAAATGTTTCCACAGCATCTGTTTCTATAATGGAACTAGCTTGAGGAATGGATTTTGAAATGATACCTTTTACAGTTGGTTTTAAATTCTGTGAGGTATCCGTATTTATTTCTAATTGTTTTTTAGAATCATCTGTTTTTAGTTCTTCTAATTGAGCTACAAGATTTCGATGATCTTTCTGCAGTTTTATTAGTTGAGCTATAAGATCTTGTTCTTCTATTTGTAATTTTATTTATTTTTTATGCAATTCAATATTATTTTGTAATTCTTTCTGAGAATCAAGGATTGGATATGCTGGTGGAGGAGCAGTGGGATTAGTGCCATAAGGTGGAGGATGTTGAATATTAGGCAGCCAATCTAAATTATAACATTTGATAGCCATCTTTGCTGCACGATATTCAGCGGCAGCCATCTTTACCATATCATTATAATTTTCATCTGTTTTATCCGTTTTAGTTCCTGAATTTTCTGACAAATCAGGGTATATCTTATTTTTGGGCTTTCCTCCCACTTCCGGCAAGTCACTAGGATTGGGTGTAGTTTTAAGCTTAGCTCCTCCCAAGTCATAAGAACTAGATGTAACTTCCTGTTTTAGGCCAGATTCAAACTGGTTTGAACTGGTTTTTAAAGGCCTCATCTTTTTTATATCAGTCATGGAGGACTCTTTGTTCTGAATTCGTTTAGCCTGTTCATCCTCACTATCACTTTCAAAGGACATAAGGTCTTCATCTTGTTTATTTACATTTTGTTTTTGATTTGTTGATTGTTCTGAAGCTTAATTTTGTAAGATAGTTTCACCTTTTTCAACCACATTAGCAATTGTAACATCAAATTTTTTCTGAGATAAAATTTCATCAATTAAATTCCAATATGAAAAAGCAGTTATCGGAACCTTTGCAGGCCCTAAAGTCGTATAATAAGCCTTAAGTGCATCACCAACTATTTTCCATTTCTGTGAATTAATTGTTCCTTCAATAGGAAACCAAGGACAAACTTCATTAATATAATTAAAAAATTCATACAATTGTTTATATTTAACCTTTACTCCTCGTGCCCTCAAGACTTTCTCTAAGCCTTCAACAACCATCTCATGTTTGTTCATAGCTTGTCCCATTATATGCACTGTTCTTACCGAGGTGCGTCAGACGCAGCAGGCTCCCACGTCAGACGGATTCTCTTTTCTCTCCAGTCTCGTCAGAGGCATGCACACGACTTCCAAACAGCATCCGTGCCCTTGAATCCTTCGTTCTAGAGCCCCACGTTGGGCGCCACTTGTCCCGACCTACGGGTAGTCAACGGAGACCCTAGACGGGGAGGGTGGAATAAAGAGACAAGAGACAAGAAACACAAGAAATGGAGACAGACAGGAGTCTGATCAAGTCTCGTTTATTGAGCAGAAAGCTCGGGTTTGGGAGTGGGGATTGACGTCAGCGGGTAACTAGGCAACAGAGGGAGGTCCAGGTATCACGCAAGGGTGGTCAGAGCATCAGGCGATATTACATAATCTACAGGAAACTGACCATACATGGAAACCACAGGAAACTGACCATATATGGAAACTGGAACTCAACTCTCAAAATGGCTGGTAGTTTACAAAATGGATGCCGACCTCAGGTCTTTCAGCGGTCTCCCACAGCCTGGGCGCTGGCACACTGAATGTGCATGGAGATCAGGTAAGGACAGGAAGTTCAACTACCACTGGAGAAAAGGGCATTATTCTCACGGTAAGAAATTCCGTCTGGATCCATTTACATTGCTGGTGTGGAGGCTCCTCATTCACATTACTGTTGAAATGAAGAGGAAGTATATGCATATTTTTTCTCCTGTGATTTTCCTCTACTTATATACATTTGTCCAAATATAAATAACTTGTTTTAATACATGTGACAATGTTCAGAAACAGGTATTGTATTTAACTCTTCACTAAATCGAGAAGCATAGTACCCCTCCTCCACTTTCTTTAGTCCTGGGAAGTGAACCCCAAGACCTCACACTGAGATATATCCTTAATCTATTTTTATTATGTATTTTGAGAAAAGTTTTGATATTTTGCTAAGTTGCCCAGACTAGGCTCCAAATGGATTCTCTTACCTCTTCCTCCCAGAGTGGTGAGATTAGAATCATAATGCCATTGAGCCAGTATTATTTCTTTGCTTTTGTTTATTAGGCAGGTTTCTCTAAAGCTCTCTCTAAGTTGCCCAGGCTCAGCTTGACCTTGTGATTCTCCTGCCTTAGCCTTCGCGAAAGCTGTTAGAGCAGCCATGCACCATTGTACCTGGCCAGAAGGATAATTCTAATTTGAAAACTCAACTTCAGAATTTTGGTAATTTGCTTGTACTTTAAAAAAATTATATTTGCTTGAGTCTGGTGTCATGGCCACCTTACATATTATAGTGAGTACTTATTTTCTTAACAAAAATAGGACATGTGGCAGACTGCAGAGTGAATTAATATAGCTTGAAAGACGTTGAAAGAAGTATACAGTTGCCAGTAGGAAATAGTCAAGACATAGATAATGAGAAAAAAGGCAACACGTATATCATATGAAAGTTTTTGTTAAAATGAAAAGAAATGGAAAGGATATAAAATGGCTTTAAATTATTTGGTCATTATTATTAACTATTGTTTTGAGTAAATTTAATATTAGGAGGAGGTACATTTGATATTGTGATTTATGTATTTAATGGTATCTTTGAGTCTATTGGAAAATATCTAATAAAATGGAATAATGTTATCAAAGTAAGAAACAGAGCAGGAATTGAAATGATGGCAGAGAGAAAACGTGGTTTTAGTATTCAGGTAATGTTCTGTAAGGAGTCATTTTTTGTCATTGAGCAAGACACATTTTACAGTACTGGAAAGAGATAGTGGTTTCTCTTAGATTCATCACCTCAGCAAAACAGACTCATAGCTGTTGGTAATTTTTTGTTTACTCTTAAAGAGGCAATTATAAATATTGTTGACAAAAGGCTTAGTTATTATCTAACCAGGTTTAGTGCAGAACAATATATGAAGCGATGTTTCACTGTTCCTGTATTTTAGAGAGGAGATGAAATTAAAGAATTATACTGTAACTCTCCATTATATTTCTGTATAACAAATACTGTGATCAAAAATATTGGAAAATGTAAAATGTCTGAAATCTATTTGACCACTTCATAGAGGGAAGGAATTTTGCATTTTGAATCTTCCTGCTAAAGACCTCCATTTAGTTTGGGACCTTGGACTCTAAACTTACCTTAATCGAACCCTCTTCTATGTTACTGCTAGTGTGTGACTTCACAGCCTCTGCCATGAGGGTAAAAGAATTATTTATAGCTGCTCATATTTCAAATGATGATTTCAGTGATGTAACACATACTAAGTGATGAAACAAGATAGGAGGGAAGGACGTGCAAATATCATGTAATTCTGACAAAATAATTTTTAATAAGCAACATGTCCCTTTTTTTTCTAAAGAAATACCAGAAGATCTTGCAATTGCCCCATAATTAAACATTTCATAATAGTGAAACTCATCAAAACTTAGATATTCTGATTGCTAACATGGAATTCATGCAATTGAAAATGTCCCTCTGGAGCCTTTTCTTTTCCTGCAGCAATGTTAATACCAGCTTAAACTACAAGTAGCCAGACAGCAATGTGATTTTAAAGAAAATCCAGATGAGACTCACTTGTCTGGTTTTAGTTTCTAGACTAGAGGTTGCTACATAAACTGATTCAGGGTAGTATTTTAATTTCTTAATTCCATTTTCAATCTTTGTAATAAATAAGAATGTTTGGCAATACAGAAAGCACGCTTAACTAAATTTCAGTTAATATTTGTTTCAATTTCTGTTCTAAGAGGAGTCCAAAACTGACATCATTTACAAAAACAGCAGGATTTATTTTGTCTTAAAAAAGACTTGGTAACAATGGAATACTGCTTCAGAAATGACTTTTCATCATCCGGAAGCCTACGTGCATTCATCTGGTTTCAAATGACACTTAATCTCTTTGTTAATGCCAGGCTTCACCCTTCATTCATTTAATATTGCGTGCAGGGATTCCTCACTGCTGTCATTGTGCTAGGAGGGCAGCAGATTCGGCACTTTCAGAGGGCCACAGAGGTCCCTGTGTCCCTGGTCTGTGTGCAGTGCTCCCTGCTACCTCTACTAGTGATGGTGGCAAGATCAGGTTCTCTGTGGAAGATTCTGCACAGGATGGGCACTGGCTTAGCTTTATATCTCTCTTGATAAATGTGTATTTCCTAGTGTGGTTGGTCAGGCTTCTCAGTTACTACAAGCACTGTCGGATTTCATTTTCATTTTAAAACTGTAGAAATTTGTTTTATCTCCTTGGGGAGGCCAGAAATCTGGAATCAAGGTGTTAATAACTCTGTGCTCTTCCTGAAGCTTCTGACACAAGATCAGTTCTTGAATTGTTCAGATTCCGGTGACCACGGGTGTTCCCAGGCTGTGCCACTCAAAACTCCACCCCCATGGCCACATTACTTACTATGCTTCATGTGTCTGTTTTATCTTTTTTCTTTATAACAAGACTTTCTATTGGATTTAGGATTCAAGTGTATAATCCAGGATTATCATCCCAAGAACCTAAATTACATTTAGAAATGTATTCATGTCCAATAAATCCACATTCACCATTTCTAAGACCTAGGATGCAGTCATATCTTTATGGGGGCCACCATTCAATCTTCTACAGAAAGTAAAGTCTTTGAACAACCAATTCCTCATTAAAAACTGTGACATAACATATTTGAAAGTTCTTATTTCACTTTAAATAGTTTGTCAGTGAAAGGTTGTATCTCATATATGAGCTGAAACATGCTATATCCTATTGTTTCATAGCTCAAATTCAGGGACAAAGCATTTTACATATTTAAAAATTGGCATTTGCAAAACAGTTGCCTTCTTCTAGCTGTCATCTGTCAGCCTACTGTAAGCAGTGCCTGGTATATCCTTGTAGACTCATGTCGCATGGGGGTTTTGCAACAGTATTAACTACTTTGAACCAGAAATGGGCTCATCAGTTTTCACCTGTCTGGCTGATCAGACAGGTGCAAATATCTCTTTCAAATTATGATCTTGTAAAAATGAGACTTTATAATTGAAAAGCTGGTCATTGTGACATGCAATTCTAGATGACTATTTAACATTTCTGGAGACAGCCACAATTTGTAAGTAGGGGTATATATTATAATAGACAGCCTTGGGGTACACATTCATTAACCACTGACAGGGGCATATATACACACAAAAGTTTAATGCATCAACATTGTTAGGTTATGTTATGTTAAAAATAAGATGAATGTAAACACATTCCCTGAAGATAGAATGATTAAATTAATTCAGTTACTTCCTAACTGAAAATATGCTTTGAGATAGAAATAATGAATTTGTAACTTGTTTTCCATTGGAAATGATTTTATATTGTCTAAATTAAATCAGTAGTAATGATTTGGATTAAAATATTTATTTACATTGCAGTTGAGTTAATGTTCATAGTTTGCTGAATTGAATTACTAACATAAAATTGTAAATATTTTATTAAGTCTAAGTTTGCTGACATCATGGAAGCTCAATAAAGACTTGAGTTCTAGTGACTCATGAAAGTGTCAAATTGTTACTTGTTTCATAATTCAAAATATATTTTAAGTAATCTAGAAAATAAAATTTTCAAAAGAAATTTAAAATCATTCATGGGTATAGAAATATACTTTTTATATGTAATTATAGTTTTCTATTTCACTGATATATTTATCATCAGGTATTTTATATTTAAATTAGTTCGCGGTATTTTTCAAACTCTTGAATCAGTTGCACAGAATCTAAAACATGATGTTCCCAACTCTTACGCAGCCTGTGGTCCAGAATGAGGAGATGGATGACAAACCCCTAATTATAACTTATTGACTCTGCTGGAGGGCAAGCACACTGCGGTGAAATGAAAGAGGGAGAGTTCCAGGGGAGGAGTGTGACTTCAACTTTAAGAATCCTGGACTGCAAAGGCGTATAGGGAAGAAAGTCTGGAAAGGTGTAAAAATATTCATTGTGTATGGGGATCTGGAGAAGGCTGCTACAAGCAAGGGATCATGAAAATTAGCAGGTCTTGGAGAAAGAGCATTGTTTAGTAGGTGAGAAGGAAAGGATGAAGAGCTCTGGACTGAAATTTGATTCGAGCAGAAGGAAGAGAAAAGATTATTCCCAAGGTACTATTCCCAAGTCTACACATACACTCACAGCTTATAATATACTCACAGTCAGACTGTCAGTAAAATTTCTCAGTAATAAAATGCATGCCCTATAGATATCACAATTGAAATGTTATTGCCAGTCATTGAAAATGGGATGTCTATATGGGAAGCAATTTGGATGGGCAAGTGAATGCGTTCAATTTAGAAACAAAAACACTTAATATATGTATGCACATATACACTTGTCTTTCACATATATCATTATATTATCTGTATATCTACTTCTATATCTATTTATATGTCTACTATATGCTTGTATCTCCATCTCTTAGCTATGTCTGGAATTAGTGGACAGCACATAATTATTTTTTAAATAAGATGGAAACATAGAACATAATATGTAATTTCATTAATATTCGATTATGTCACTAAATTGAATGTATTTTATAGTGATTTATAGTAAGTAGCAGTATATTGACTACTCGAAAATTACTAAGAGAAGATTTCAAGTATATTTTCAACTAAATAAGTATCACAGGTAATGTGTAAGTTAGTTCCAATTAACATGCACAAGTTATACATAGTTCAAAACATTGTGTTGTCAATAATAGGGTATTAATTTGGATATTAAAAACAAACAAATACTTTCAAACTCTGAGCATGAAGATATACACCAAAACTTAAAATTTTATGTAGAATATTTTCTACATCCATTCAGAAATCTAATTTAATAGTTGTTATATGCATTCATGGAAAAATTTCAAATCTTTATCAAAGTATTTTATCAAAAGCATTTTATTTTTCTACATTCAGGAAAAATAACTGCACCACATTTTATTTTTCTTACTAATTGTATGAAATAGGTTAAATAACTTAATCTTTCTGGGGTATAATTTTCTCATTTCTAAGTGGAGAGTAAAATATTACAAAGTTTTTATAGGATTAGGATTATATGGTAAATAGCTGACACGTAGGCAGTAAATTGTAGTTGCTACTAAAAGCATATCATTTGGGGGGCTGGGGATATAGCTCAGTGGAATAAGCGCTTGCCTAGCAAGCGCAGGGTCCTGAGTTCAATCCCCAGTACCACACAAAAAAAATAAATAAATAAAAAATAAATAAATAAAAGCATATCATTTGCAATTCCCAAGAATGGCATTAATTCCACAAAGACTGAATCATTAGGACAGTTACCCATATTTACCTGGAGAAAACAAACTTAAAACTCGGGTAAGAAAATGTACAATTTATTAATAAAAGCTTCCTCATAATTAGTTATTGGTCTTCAAACAGTAAAATCACAATACAAAAAATCAGATGTCAATTCAATTCTCTCTACCCACTTTAACTGTAAAACAGAAACTTGCCTCAAATTTTCTCCTATTTGTGTATAGTGTGAATTTTAAATGAATAAAAATTATATTTAAACAAGATACTATGTAGCAACTGAGTGGAATATATCTCATCTAGCCTGGAATGTACATATGAGAATATTTTGGGTTTGGTTATTCTATAAGTTAATCTCTGCAGTGATACTCTTTTGCTCTCCTTAGTCTGAAGTTATTTAATTGTTATGGAGGAAAATGTTACATTAAAAATTCTAATGCTACCCTTGCAAAAAATTCCTGTGTGTAGATTCTAAATTAAGTCTTATGATAATTTTAACTAGATTATTTTTGAAGTCTTTACTGTAACCTGTTTAGGCAGCATTGCTAATGGAATCATATCAGCACTGAAAGGCTAATGCTTTTAGTACATTATGCTAAAAGCACCAGAAAATCAAGACCAAAAGGTCACTACATGCATTTATTTTTTCTTCTTGGTTAAATAGTATATTTGACCTTTTATACATGATATATGTTTAATGTAATCCATACTTGAATTTACTTTAAAAATTAAACCCATATTTATTAAGCCACTACAATAAAATAGATTCATGAAGACAAGCTTTTATTAACAATTAAACATTGTGACCAATATGAAACTTGCCATTTATGAACAGATGGGTCATCTTAAGTATAATTTTCTAGGCTAAAGGGGACATTCCTTTGTAATAAAAGTCCTGACCTTTGCTCCTCAAGGTTAACAAAGACCACAAACTTGGTCATAGGCCTCTCCTTTTCTTCGTTTTAGTTTTAAATAGACATAAAAACCTTAAAGCTACATCCTTTGTCGCTATGGAATGTAAATAGTCATTGCAGCCAGCCATTTTTTGAATAGTTCTTTATTCTATCTTGTACCTCTTAAAGGATAGTACCTACAGAAAGCCTTTAATTCTCTTCTAGTCAATAAAGCTGATCATCCAGGTCTGTAAGCTTGCTGCATGTTTTGGGGAGACATAACTCTAAGACGTACTTCAAGATTACCATCGCTTTTTAAACAAACCCTGCATTCTCCCCTCCACTTCAATGATGTAAATATGATAAATATTTTTAATTTTTACAATGTTATTGGTCTATATTTATAATATGTAATGAATAGATTCCTTGTGGAGAATTGGTACATATGAGCCTTACCTCCTGATCCTTTTGACTTCTCCTTCCAGCTATACTCTCCCCATCTTAAACTAGTCTCAAATCCTCTCCCCATCTCCACAAAGTCCATCTCCTGATTTCCTAGTCTCTTATTTATTTGTTCTTTAATTTATTCACACTTAGGGTTTCTAATATGAAAGATGCCATGCGGTATTTAACCTTCTATGTCCTGTTTACCTGACTTGGCATTCACGTCTCAAGGTACATCCATCCTCCTACGAAGGCATCAGACTTATGATTCTGTGTGGCTGAGTGGCAAGTGGCACTCTGTTGTGCATGAGTATCCCACACTTTTCTTATCCATTCCTCTGTGCATGGATGTACAGGCCACTTCCAGGGTTTAACTATTGTGAGCTGTGCTGCTGTGAACATGGATCAGCACAAACCTTTCTAATATGTTGTCCTTAATTCTTTAGGTAGATACTCAGAACAGTTATAACTTGGAGAAATTGAGTTTCCCTTTTTAGTTTTTTGAGGACTCTCCATACTCAATTCCAAATGAGTGCACTAGTTTATACTCCCACCCACAATGAGAAAGGGGCACTTTTTCTCCACAACCTTGGCAACATTTGTAGCTATTTCTTCAAGTTGGACGTGATAGTCATTCTTTCTGGAGAAAGCTGTATTACACTTCTTTGACTCTTATTAAGCAGTTGGTGGGATTGTCTTGGTTAGCCTGACATATTTAAGTCTTTCAAAGAAAGCAGTAAGCTGGGGCTATTGCTCACTTGTAGAGTGCTTGTCCAGCATGCACAAAGCTATGGGTTCAATTTCTGGCACTGCCAAAGAAGGAAAGCAGGTTGAAGTATCAAACAGATTTACTTACTGGGAAGAAGCAAACAAACAAATATTGAACTGAAGATTTTGAAAACTCCAAGACACTCAGCAGAATCCAGCCTGGACTTCTGATCCAAAATTTCATGATATAGTAAGTGGATGGTTAGTTTAAGTGACTAAGCTTGTCAATTTTACACAGAAACTGTGGAATTCTAGATTCTAAACAATAACAAGAATAAAATGACATTCTTTTTCTTTAAAAGAATAACAACATATGATTAATTCTGGGAATATCAACATAATTTCTATAACTCCTGACTACCAGGTAATAATTACATCTAATAGCTCAGGGGACATTTGATAAATATTTTTGTTTAGGGCACTACCAACCATATAGAATCTTGTACCAATTCGGAAAATATATTGTTGTCTCAAGTTACTCAATTTACACCTGTGGGCAAGATATTGAAAGCAAACCAATCAACAATATTTAAATTTTAGTGGCTTCTTCTAAGGTTATGGATCATTCAGTCTGCAGAAATTTCTGTGCTAATCACAGGTTGGTATAAATCAGTGACAAAATAGACACAGTACCTTTGGGAGAGATGGCTCCTGGTGGAAAGAAGTTGGGTCATGGTGCCACGACCATGAAGAACGTGAGGGATAAGGCCTCCTCTTCTCCCTTTTCCTGCTCTCAGACCACGATGAGATAAGCAGCTTGCACCACCACATCCTCCCTCACCATAGGCCCCACAACAATGGAGTCCTGTGTCTGTGGATCTAAATTGCTGAAGCCAGGAGCCAAAATAAACAGTGTTTTCCTTATAAGGTTATTTTCTGAGGTATTTTGTCCTAATAACAGAAAGTGAACTAACACATATCTCAAAATGTTCCCTTCTCTCAAAAATTCCCTACAATGAGTATTTTGAAATATACATAAATTGTGCAGTAAAAAAATCTAGCCAATTGATATATGTGTTATGTCCAATAAATATTTTGTGATAAAAGTTTAATATTCACTCCTTCAGCATTTTTCCAGACTCCAATATATCACATTTAACTATGGTAATCATGTTGTATAAGACATTCTTTGAATATATTTCTTTATTTAATTGAACACAGAAATTTTTACTAACATATTCCCAAGTACTGCCAGAGCTAATCAATCAGCATTGGTAATCTTTACTTCGAAATGTCATGCTGCACATAAGAAATACCCCCATTTACAAGTTTTTTGGTGGAGTTTTTGAGGTCTTCTATGTAGAAGATCATGTCATCTGCAAATAATGGTAATTTAACTTCTTTCTTTCCTATCTTTATTCCTTTTATTTCTTTTTTCCTGTCTAATTGCTCTGGCTAGTGTTTCCAGAACTATATTGTATTGAAGTGGTGATAGTGGATAACCTTGTCCTGCTCTTGATTTTTACAAAGAATGCTTGCAGTTTTTAAACATTTACTGTGATGTTGGTTATTGGTTTGTCATAGCTGCTTTTTATCAGATTGAGATAAGGACCATCTATTCCAATTTTCTGTAGGGTTTCTATCATGAATTCATGTTGGATGTTATTAAATGTCTTTGGCTCTGTTGCTGTGCTGTGTCAGATTTATTCATTTGCTTATATTAAGCATCTCTGCATCACTGGGATGAATCTTAATTAATCTTGGTGTATAATCTTCTTGAATATTTGCTGCATTTTGCTTATGGATATCTTTGTGAGGATTTTTGCACCTATGTTCTTTAGGGAGATTGGCCTGTAGTTTTTTTGGTTTGGTCCTTTCCTGGTTTTAGTATCAGGGTAATACTTGCTTCCAGGAATGAAATTGGGAGCATTGCTTCCTTTTCAATTTCATTAAAAAGTTTCAGTAGTAGTGGCAGTAGATATTCTCTAATTTTTTTATAGAATTCAGCAGTGAATCCATAAGGAGGTGGACTTTTCTTTGTTGGTAAGATTTTAATTATAGTTTCAATTTCATTGACTGCTATTGGGTTATTTAGAACTTTTACACTTTTGATGCAGTTTTGGCAGCTCATATGAATTTAAGAATGTGTCAATTTTTTCCATCTTATATCCAAATTTAGTACTCAAGCTGGATACAAAGTCAATCCTCAAAAATAAATAGCATTCATACACTGAAACAAAAAATTCACTGAGAAAGAATTTAGTGAAAATTACCTTTCACAATAGCATCCAAAAACTGGAATATCAAGGAATCAGTCTAACAAAGATCTATGCTTTGAAAATTACAGTATAATGAAAAAGGAGGCTGAAGAGGATATCAAAACATAGATTGATATCACTTACTCCAGGGTAGAAAGAACCAACAATAGCCACAGAACCAAAATTTTTATACAGGCACAAAGCAATCCAAGTTAAAATATCATTGGTATACCTCACAGAACTAGAAAAAGTATTCCCAAAATTCATTTGGATGTACTAGAGACCTACAATAGCAAAAATAATTCTGGGCAACAAAGGCAAGGCAGGACCATCACAATCCCTGCCTTGAAATTATATTGCAAAGCTACTCTGGTAAAAACAGCTTTGTACTGGCAAAAATATAAACAGACTTTAGGATCAATGGAAGATATTAGAAGTTAAGAGAAGCAACTGCAAACATACTCTTCTCCCACATGTTTGACAAAGGGGCCAAACGTTCACTGGGAGAAAGATAGCTTCTCTAATAAATGGTGTGAAAACAACCAGTTATCCACATGCCAAAGACTAAAACACTAAATATATTGGAAGAGAAAGAGGGAAAAACCTCAAAGACATAGGGGAAGGCACAGAGTTCATGAAAAAAAACCAAACCACATGGCAAATATTTCAAAGAATCAACAACTGCGATCTCATCCTACTGAAAAGTTTCTGTACATCTAAAGGAATCATCAGCAGAGTAAAAAGAAAACCCACAAATTGGGAAAAATATTTTAACTGACTGTCCATCAGACAAAGGTCTTCTATCTAGAACATATAAAGAATTAAAAAACATAAGCCCCTCAAAATTCAAAGACCCACTCCAAAACCGGGCATCTGAGACTCATACACATTTCTCAGATAAAGAAATACAAATGGCAAATAAGCACATGAGAAAATGTTCAACATCATTAGTCATTCAAGAAATGCAAATTCAAACAACTTTGAGATTTCATCTCACCCCAGTAAGAATGGCTATCATTAAGAAATCAACCAATAACAAGTGCTGGTGAGGCTGTGGAGAAATAGGAACTCTTCTCCACTGCTGGTGGGAATGCAGACTGGTGAAACCACTGTGGAAATCAGTTTGGAGATTCCTCAGCAAACTGGGTATAGAAGTCCCATTTAATCTAGTTATTTCCCTTCTGGGTATTTTCCCAGAAGAACTGAAAACATCATATTACAGAGATATATGTGCACCTATGTTTATAGTAGCACAATTTGTCATAGCTAAACTGTGGAAGCAACCCAAATGTCAATCCATAGAGGAATTGATTAAAAATTGTGGTATTTTTATATAATGGAATATTATTCAACTATAAGGAAAGATAAACTCGAGACCTTTACAAGTAAATGGCCACAACGAGAGACCATACCCATAAGTGAAATAAATCAGACCTGTGTGTGTAAGCAACATATTGTCTCGCTAGTATAAGAACCTGAAAGAGTGAACAAAATTAAGAAGTATGATAGACACTGTGAAATGAAAGGAAACTACTCAAAAGTAAAGAGCAGCTGGGGTGAGGGAAAAGAGAAAACAAAGAAGGGGAAATTATGTATATATGTATATACAGGATAGCTAACACAGTTGTACTACTGACTTCGATTGCTTTACTGAAAAAATCAGTTAATGGTTAATTATTTGATCAGTCTTGCATGTCTCTATTTGTTTTCCTGAGAAACCACTTTGAAGATACCAATATGTAATACAACAACCATTGTTAATTCCCTACCACTTTGTCTGTAATTCACTATTTGTTATATAAAACCCAAGTAAATAAATTAAAAAGAAACAAAGACTAAAACTAAACTCATATCTTTCACCATGTGCTAAACTAAAATAAAAGTGGATCAAGGATCTAAATATTAAAGCATATAACCTGACTTCATGGGAATTACTACAAAGAGTCAACAACTGGAATCTCATCCTATTAAAAAACTTTTGCACAACAAAAGAGATCACCAACAAAATGAAAGGACATCAGAAAGAGTGGGAAAGAAATTTAGCCTACTGTCCCTGAGGCAAAGGACTAATAACTAGAACATATAAAGAAATGGAAAAAAATCAGACCCTCTTAATTGAAAGACCAGTGTCACATTTCTTAAAGTTGAAACTAACTATTAAGACTAGCTTTCTGTGATACTTTAGTTACTGTACCTTGTGTGTTATCTGCATGGTTCTCTGCCTCATGTAATAAAATTTATGTTCTATCACCTTGGTTTTTTTTTAATCTAGCAATCTACACAGAAATTTCAAAGGTAAATATACATAACTTGTCTATTATATATTTTCTGCCATGTACAGTACCCCTTCCCAAGTAAATTATTGTTTTTATGCTGCATCTGGGCCCATGATTAATTTCTTTGCTTTCTGTGTAGCCATGCACAAGTTCATGGAGAATATACTTGTTACATAGAGGCATTCAGAAGCATTTGTGAAGTGTACTTCATCTTGTCTAACCTAAGCAATGATAAAAGTGTGCTGCATGGCTTGTGTATTTTCAAAATATATTTGTTCTGCCCACTGATATTTGGGATGTTAACTATACAAATGTATGAATTCATCTAAAGAGGTTTTTGACTTTATAAAAAAAAACCAAAAGTTTGTAATCAAACACTAAAAGAATAGCAATTTTGTTATAACCTTTGCAGTTAAAGGGTTTGCATTCATATAACAAGTGAATTTCTTGTGTTAGTTTTGAAAGATTGCCATGAAATGATTGTCATGAAGGAGGTTATCAATCCATCAATGTGGAAATAAACATAAATCATGTGTCACATTATTAAGTGTTCCATGAGCAACTTACATCTATAACTGAATAATGAAGGAAAATCAAGGATTCTACACAAAGAACAATGCCAGGACATAAACCTGTGCAGGCAACAAATAATGCTCTTGATTATGGGCACCAAACTTGGTTTGCCTGGGTGAGGAGAGATATTCTTGGGTCATGTATAAAAATATTGTACTTAATGTACATAAGTAACAAAAGTTCTTTTTCACCTTTTAACTTACTAAATTATTTTAAGAAATAACACAGCTGGCCAAAGTTCAGTAATTAAATAAAAAAAACTTGCATGTCTCAGTTATAACAATAAATGCCTGTGTCTACAGACACACACACACACACACACACACACACACACACATACACACACACACACATGGGTAAGCTGAAATCCTGTCACTGATAATCACTAGGTCTTACTCAACATATTGCATAAATGTGTGACATGTCTTCTACAAAAGGACTTAGATCTGTATGAATGTGTGTAGGTGGTACAGCAGGCAGAGTTATCACTCAACTGTGTCCTCCCCTACACAGCATTAATTGCAACCAATGCAGTTCATAATAAATACCATACAGTCAAGTCATGAAAAATAATAAGGTTAAATTTTTATAACCTGTGATAGTGTCTCACAATCTGTCCAGGGATGCAAGCTGGCCACAAGCCACAGATTTCACACATATGCTGCCGGCAAAAAGAAACAAAATATAATGACCTAATTAATGAATTTAAGCCATTGTTATGGAATGTCAATTATTAAGAGCTTAAAGTAACAAAGCATACTTTACTTATGTATTTAATATATAATCATCAATGCAAATTTATAGAATATGAATGGAATTATATTTTTTATTTCTGTATATTCTTCATTACAACAGTGACATCATTAACTGAATTTTTTTCCTTTTACAATTATATAAATCTATTTTTGTGTGTGAGTGTGTTTCTACACAAGATGTTCACATCAGTAGTGGTAATGTGTGTGAAAAATAAAAAAACTACACAATGTTATTTGACTTATTCTAAGCCATTGTGCAGGCTAGGGTTTTCTTAATACCATATAGTCAACAAAAATGAAAAAAGAAAACCCAAATGAACAAAAAATAAACATGAGCATCGGAGGAAAATCGATAAGATACTGAGATAATTAATTTCATGCGCCAACCTTACTGAACTACACAGGATGCTAAGATATTAGACCAGACATTATTTGGGGTTGTTCTCTAGACAGTGCTTTTTAATGACTTCAACATTGACATTAATAGATGAAATAAAGCAAATTGTCCTCCTTCATGTAGATGAACTTCCTTCAGACAGCTCAAAGCCTAAATAAAAGGAGGCTTTCCCTGAATAAGGGGAATTTCCTCCTGCCCGTTTGCCTCCAAACCAGGACATAGGCTTTTATTCAAGCTTTCAAATTTGAACTGAGAAATTAGGTCTTCCTGAGTCAAGCTTGCTGGCCTTGTATTGGACATATAGCATTAGCCATCCTGCTCTGCAGACCTTTGGGTACGGATTAGAACTACAAGCTCTTTTTCACTCTGGCTTGCTGATGAGATATCTTGGAAGAGTTCAGTATTCATTATTGCAGGAGTTAATGCCTGTCTGTCTGTCCCTCTTTCTATGTCCATCTGCATATGGTATGTAGTATCTAAAGTGTCAACCAAAGCCTAATGTGTCTGGGGCACACAAGGGAACTTTCTCTTAGGGTTGCTGCTTGTTTTGAGGTAACTCACTGGGGGTGTAACCTGGAAGGGTACTCCTGCCCAAGTTTCTCCCCTCTTTGCTTTCTGAGTATGAGGCAGCAACTCTCCTCCACTAAGCCCTTCTCACCATGCTTTCAGCTGACTGGGGACAGAAACAGTGAGCCTCCTTTAAAATGTGGGTGCTGGTTATTTCATCCTATGGGCAACAAAGCAACTAAGACATATGGTGTATTTGTAGAAGTCAGGGTGCAATATACAAGTCCATCAAACCTGTGTACCTGATAGTGAAACAGTGTGTCAATTCACAGAATTATTTTCAACATTTAAAGATCAAGAAAAGCCTGCATTAATCCATCAGAGCCTAAACAGTAGAAAAGCAGAAAACAGTAACAGAGATAGTGACTGATTATTGAAAAAAGAGGGAGTTGTTTGTTCCCTGTATTTTTACCACTTGGCAGCAAAAATTACTGCCTTAAAATATACTAAAATTATCCATGACAACCAAATTTTAAGAAGTAGTCTTCTTTTTGTGTTCTCCTTATTTAAGAAAAGTTATTATTAGGTTCATCCATGATAGCTGTAATAATACCACAGAAAGTCCAGGATGATCACAAAGCATAAAACTTAAGAACAAAATAACTAACATTTTGGTGTTATTACTTGAAAATTCAAATTATTTGAAAAGCATTCATTTTTGCAGAGCATTCAAAATTCATCTTACTACATACTTGTTCTTTTTAGTGATATTCAAAATAAGGAAATATATTCAGTTACAAATATCATAATCAGAAACATTATTCTATAATTTTGCATTCATATACAAACAGACCATGTAGACACGTAGAGTAATGTCCACTTTTCTGTTTGCTATATTAAACATTTTTAAATTGTTACCATTTCATCACTTCAGAATATTATAGCAAATCAATAAAAATTACTTCTTGATGAATAGATACATTCATTCTGATGAATGGTTGTATTCATATGACATTGTGAACAATTGATTCATCATATTTCCTCTTCTTTATTTATTTCAGTAATATATTTTCAAGTAGCTTTTGTTTCCAGTCTTCCTTTAATCAAGGAGAAATATGTGAATTTAATGTGCATTAAAATAGCAATATCTATTATCAGTTTTCAGAATAAGTCATATATTGATGCTACTTCTGAGGTATCTGTATTAAAATGGATTGAGGAAAACCTACTGACTCAAAATATAGTATACACCATTAATGTGGTTCTTTGGGTTCATATTCTCAGCCCACTGAATGATACTGATGATTGTTTAGTATTTGAAAATTTTATGGGAGATATGAACTCTGCAATATTATTTGCAAAATAAGGATGAATTTATTAATTTTACATTGTTATACTGTTGTCATTAATCAAATCTTTAGTTTTGTACTTGCTATACATGAGCACAAGTGGTACAAAAAAGAACAATGATAGGTCTATATTTATTCAGCTTGTCATAGGGGAAGTCAGATCTACATAATGCAATGAAGAACTGCATTTGGTGTAACAGGTGTCTGAAAAGGGTAGATAAAAAGCCTACGGAGAAAGTGATTAATTCTTGTCAAATAGTAGACAATTTATCAAAAGAACCAGAGAGGAGACAGCCTAAAATAAGTTTAAAGAATTATTATGTGTCTTTATTTTTAATACATCAAGTTTATTGGTACATTTTGGATGTACATAATGATCATCTTCATCACGGGGAATTTGTCCCAGTACAGGATACATCTTAATTCATTTTCCTCCCACCCCTGTCCCCTCAGAGTACTGGAAATAGAAGGAGGACACAGACACCCTTCCACACAAAGGCAGTGATGTAGGCTGTGATGACCAGGATTTAATCCATTCAGGATTATAATCACAAGTTTTGTGATTATAAATGAGGTTCAAGGTCCAGCTTTAACACCTTGATATGTGGTATCTGACATATTCTGCATTCAATTTATTTATTACTTTTTTGACTCTTTCTTTTATTTCTTCTATTTATTTATTTTTTGGCAGTACCAAGGATCGAACTCAGGACCTTGTGCTTGTCAGGCAGGCACTTATTCCACTGAGCTATATCACCAGCCCCTGTCATTCAATTTAAAATAATGAGAATCTACGGAAGGATGTTTAGTGCTATTAGAGTTGTACACATTTATTTGATATAAGGTGATAATTTGATAAATATGTGAAAATGTGGTGATCAAATCAGGGTACTTAGGATTTCCATCTCATTAAACACTATATAAAGCATTTTAAGAAACAAAATGAATAGAATATCCAACATTTAAAGATAATGAATGAGGTATCAGAATGAAGACTTTAAGTTTAGTTATGAAAGTAGAGAAAGTTCCCCTTCTTTTAGATAAGACATTTTAGTGACTTTATAATTTTAAATATATGACATTTCAAAACTCCTTTAACCAAGAGGCATTATTATTAAAAATTGTAATCTGAAAGTTCACACTAATTTTAAAACAATCAAAATTATGCAATTTTGAAAACATTCTCATCAGAATATTTTTCCCTACCACTTCCACTGAACAAAAATAAAAATACTCTTGGTTAGAGGAAAGGCTGTATTATTCATTTTTCACTCCATAGTTAGCATTCAGTATAATTTATACAGTTACTTTACCTAGTTTAATATTACTGGGTGAGCAACTAAATTTAGTATCATTACCACTTCTAATTCCCATGAAAAAATCACAGCTACCATGAACAAACCAAAATTGTGACAGGTTAATTATATTAACAAGAATCCTTAGGAAAGAGGCACTATTGTTTTAGTTTGCTATTGAATGTTTTAAAAATCTATTAATTTTTACCTTAGCAAATAACAAACAGTATACAAGAATACATACATAGTTCGCATCGTGATTTATCATTTGAATGCTATGTAAAGTTATTTTTATTTAAAATGTTACTATAACATGCCTCCAAAATAGTCACCAAAAGCCTCATGTGTTTAGAAGTTCACTGGATCATGGGGATGCTGTGCCTAGCAACAGATTCATCCCTTTGATGAGCTCAGTACTCATCTGTGATGTTAGGTGATGGAGTCCTGCTGGAGTTTCATCATGGGGGAGAAGGGACTTCAGAAGTTGTGTTCTTGCCCCATCCCCATTCCTCTCTCTGTCTCATTCCTGGGTGCCACAATGTGAGCATCTATCTTGCCTCTCTTTGCCACTCCATCCTGCCCATTATGTCTTAAAGCCAGTCAGCTATGGACTGAATTATCTGAAAACCATGAACCAAATTAACACCTGTTCCTTCAAGTTCTGGATGTGAGGTGTTTTGTCCCAGTGACAGGAATATGACAGACTCAGATGCTGGTATTAGAAAAGTGGGAGTATTGCTCTGATTATACCCCACCATTTTGTTTAGAAGCCTTTTGAAATGATTTGTGGGACAATGTGGAAAGTTTTGGAGATGCTTGCTAGAGAAGCCGTACAATGCTATAGGCAAACTTTGATGGGAGATTCTGGTAGGAGATCAGAAGACAAGAATGGAACATGATAAACTCTGCTATATCTTACCTTTGAGCATCAATACTTACTAGTATTTGGAATTAATCTGGGGGAAGAGTTTGGCAGGTTTTGCAGGTGCTGGATAATACATGCTTACAGTGCTATAGGACAAGCTTGATGGCAGAGTCTGGAAGAAGATCACAGTGCAAATATAAACACAGTAAAGGTCAGGTGCAGGGGTTACCATTTGGTTACAAAGTTTCCATTGGAAGTGGAACTAGAATCCGGGGAAGATGGCGACCGGGTGAGCAGCAAGGGAGCGAACCTCCTTAATAAACACCACCAGCTCGAGACAGACTTGGTGAGCGTGAATGCCGGAACCTCGGCTGGGAAGTTTAAACTGGGCGTATTTCTCTGAGATGCCGGGGGAGATGTGGTAGGGCGGACCAGGCTGCCGGGGCGAGACGTGGGAAAGTCC